>VZRR01006745.1:765593-866284 GCA_013398015.1 Oreocharis arfaki | reverse complement strand
AGCCACGCCGGGAAGTTCACGGAGAACTGTCTCCCGTGGGAGGGACCTCAGGGCCTCACAGGGAAGGGCTCCTCTCCTGGAGCAGCAGAAGGAAATCGTGGTGACCAAAACCCCCCTGCCCTGCCTCCCTGTGTGGTTGGCGGGAAGGAGGGAGGGCAGGGGGGGGAAAGGTGTTTTAAGGGCTTATTTTACTTCTCATTACCCTCCTCTGATTCTGTTAGTAATAAATTTCGCTGAGCAACGAAGGGTGAGCCTGTTTTGCCCTTGAAATATTTCTCCCACTCTCCTTATCTCACCCATGAAGCCTCTGCTAACCCTTCTTTTTCCTCTTCCCTCCTCTGCCCAGCAGCGGTAGGAGAGGGTGAGCGAGTGACTCTTGTGGGTGCCTGGTGTTGGGCCAATGTCAAACCATGACAATATGGTGCAAAAGTGCATTGCTTCACTCCTGCCATCCTTATCGAACTTACATCTCATTAAGCCAATAGAAAGTTTGATTAAAAAGGGAAAATAAATGACAGCATTTTGACTATAACAGATATTTTGTAGCTTATGACTTCTAACTTAGAATATGGAGTTTGTGCATCGCAACTTGTTTGGGTACAGATTAGATTGTTTCCCCTGACACGATTGTGATTATTCCTTTATTTATTCCCAAATTATCCTTATGGCTTCCATTGCTCTTAGGCAAATTCCAGTTTTATACACTAAAATAACTGAATTAGTTCTGAAATACCTTCAGACACATAATACAAAGGCAATAAGTAGTAGTGTTGGAAACAATACAACTCCTAAAATTTTTAACTAACTTTAGTCAGAGGATTTGTTCATCTTTGCCCAGGAGGAAGGGAATGGAAGTTTCTTTTCAAGAGACTCTGTTCCCTGGGCAAGGCCTGATGAGCTTAACATCTCAATGGACTGGTAGCTGCCAGAGGATGCACAAGATATAAGTGACCACAATGAACATCAATGCCTGACCATCCTCCCTGGTGTATCAGAGACACCTAGTCTGGGAAAAGATCGGTAAGAGAATGAAGAATGAGAACCTAATTAGCATCAAAGGCGAAGGGATCAATAACCAATAGTAAACCAAATACTAAGAAATGCATAACTTGGGACCAATGAACATTGAACCAATGGATTTCTCTGGGTTTTGAGTGTATAAGTATGAGAAAAATCTAGTAAAGAGCCACGTGTGATGGAACAATTTTCTCTGCACAACCCAGGCATGTGTAGATGAAATTATTTCTGTTGCACATCCTGGCCAAAATAAAGAATGCTTTAATTCTCTAACACTAAAAAATGTTGTTGGAGAGTTTTTGTTTTTTCAGCAGTTTTGGTGACAGTAGCACAGACCTGACTTAGAAACAACAGGGAGCTGAAAATTGCTGCAATGCTGGGAGCTGAGTTAGTGCTGTCCTTTCCCGTGGCATCAAGGCATGAGCAGGATGAAGCTGATCATCTGTTTTCCAGATACTGGCTGCCAGAAGCTCACTGAAGTGGATGATGGGTGCAAGCTAAGAACATTCTATGAGAAATGAATGGCCACAGAGGTCCTGGCTGATTCCCTTGGTGAGGAGTAGAAAGGATATTGGTGTAGTCATGCTGGATACTATGAGTTTTGGCAGAGAGTTGGTTTGTGTGGAGATTATTGCTAGCTGCAGTGTGAGGAGAGAGAGTTTTTGGTTAAAACTAATGATCCAGCAATAAGGTCAAGGGCAGACCTGGACTGCTCTCCAAGTGAAGTTGCTGTACACTTGTAAAGTTTGTCTCTGAGAAGAAACTGGCAAAAACCACAGGTAGCAGCTGAGAGAATTGGAACTTTGGCAAAGGGGGAAAAGAAACCTCCTGGCCAGGTAGCACATGGTCAGTCTAACATGGCTGCCCACAGAGCACATGGTCAGCCTGAGATGGCTGTCCCAAAAGAGACAAAAAAAAAAGGGAGTCTGAAATGGCTACCCAAAAAGAGAAGCACATTTCTGCTGAGGAGCTGGGAAAGGTGCAAATTGCCTTGAGGGCTGAAACAATAGCTTGCCTCAGGGCTGAGGCAAGGCTGATGGCCCAAAAGCAACTAGCCCAGAACCTGAGAAACCTGTTAAACCAGTTTGTGCAGAGCTTTAGAAATTAAAATTACCATCTTTGGGGGAAGCAGTGCTGGGCCACCCTGAACATAACCTTACCCCCGGGGAGGAGTTTGCACCAAAGCCAGACTCCTCCTTACACCCTGAACTGTGCCCACCTGTAAAAGATGAGGAGGCAGAGAGCAAGGCGGGGTTCCCCGGCCTAGGCTATGATGTCACTGATGTCACCTCCCTTCACACTTTGGAGGAGGGGGATGACTCCTTGGAGCCACCCCCTGATAATCACCCTCAGGCCTGCTCTTTTTTAAGGCATTAGCATGTGATGGAGCAGAGCTGATGGTGATGATGCCACATCCTGCAACAGAATTAGCTAAGTTACGAAGGACAGAAACTCTTTTGAAAATTTTACTGATGTTGGAAAATGAAATAAAGCTTTCTGAAGAAAAAGCACATGGCAAAGAGCTGTGTCTTTTAATCAGAACGCATACTGTTGCCTGAAAAGTTTGGACTTGTTGGGGAGGGGGGAACTGATCCCTCTGCCCACTCCTACAAGGGATAAAAGTACTGGGAGTGTGGGGGAAGTGGTGAGCTTCCAAACAATGCCCAAGAAGGAGCTGATCCCCCTCTGGCTTTCTCCCAGATTATTGTTATTCATTCCAAAACTTAAAGATCAGGACTGAGAAAAAGAACTGTTGGAACCTCCCCCAGAAGGTGACCAGGGAGTGGGGACCAAATTGGAATATCCCCAAAAGCTCACTGAAAATGCATGGAAATTTAGTTTTAGCCTGGAAAAAAGGAGGCTCAGGGGAGACCTTGTCACTGTCTACAGCTACCTGAAAGGAGGTTTTAGTCAGTGAGGGGTCAGTCTCTTTCCCCAGGCAAACAATGACAGAGCAAGAGGACGCAGTCTTAGGCTGGGGGAAGTTTAGGCTGGACATTAGGAAGAAATTCTTCACTGAAAGGGTGATTGGGCACTGGAATCATCTGCTCAGGGAGGTGGTGGAGTCACTGTCCCTGGAGGTGTTTAAAAAAACCAGGATGTGGCACTTAGTGCTATGGTTTAGTTGATAAGGTGGTGTTAGGTCATAGGTTGGACTTGATGATTTAGAAGGTCTTTTCCAACCTTGTTAATTCTGTGATTCGGTGAGCTGAAAATTGCTGCGAATGCTGGAAGCCAAGTTAGTGCTGCCCTTTCCAGCAGTGTTGAGGCGTGAGCAGGATGAAGCTGAACATCTCTTTCCCAGCCACTGGCTGCCAGAAGCTCATTGATGACAATGAGTGCAAGCTAAGAACATTCTGTGAGAAATGAATGGCCACGGAGATCTTGGCTGATTCCCTTGTGAGGAGTGGAAGGGATATGGTGTCGGAATCAATGGTGGCAATGACAAAGGCTTCTTCACGAAGCAAGGTGTCCTGCCTTGTGGATGTGTCTGCCTTCTGCTCAGCAAGAGCCATTCCTGCTATCACCCCGGAAGAACTGGAGAGATAAAGTGCAAATCCGTTTGTGGTTGCATCGTTTGTGCAAACTTGAGTGTCCTGAACTTGGTCTTAGTGGAGAAGGTTGAGAAGGACATTGCTGGGCTGATGGACACAACCCTGTCATCTTGGTCCTAAGAGGACCAGCAGAATCTGTGAGCTGTTCAACCTGTCTAGGAAGGATGATGTCTGCCAGTATATTGTGAGGAAGCCTGTGAACAAAGGGGGCAAGAAACCCAGAACCAAGGCTCCTAAGATCCAGATACTAGGGATTCCTCAAGTGCTGCAGCAGAAGTGCGGGCATATTGCTCTGAAGAAGCAGAGCACTCAAAAGAACAAGGAGGAAGCAGCAGAGTACAAAGCTCTTGGTCAAGAGAATGAAGGAAGCCAATGAGAAATGCCAGGAGCAGATTGTGAACTGGTGCTGGCTTTCTTCATTGAGAGCTTCTACATCTAAGTCTGAATCAAGGCAGAAGTAGTTGTTGATACTAAAAAGTAGTTGTATTGTAGTTGATCCTAAAAAGATATATTACATGACATTACCAATAAATCCCTTTTGTGGTGAACTTTAAGGAAAAAAGAACACCAAAACCAAAATAAAATCATCACAACACAGAACAAAAATGGACAATTTACACAAAATCCACCCCTGGATCCTTCACCACAATTACAACAAAAATTCCCCACGATCATTCTGCTGTATAGCACTTAACACTTCTCAGTACTTGTTGTGCCCGTTACTTCTCCCAGTTAGTATCCTCATCTTAAAATCTTCATGATTGCCCTCAATCTCCAGTAAAAAGATTGGGTTAACCTGGGCAGATGTCAGGCCCCCACCAAAGCAACTCTCTCACTCCCCTTCACAGCTGAACAGGGGAGAGAAAATTTAACGAAGGCTTCATGGGTTGAGATAAGGACCAGGAGGAAGCACTCACCAAATACCATCACAGGCAAAACAGACTCAATTTAGAGATTTTTTAGCAACAAAACCAGAGCAGAATAATGAGAAGTAAAATAAACCCTTAAAAACACCCTCCCCACCCTGTTTTCTCCTTCCCAGCTCTATCTCCTACCCCAGCAATGCAAGGAGACAGGGAATGGGGGTTGTGGTCAGTTCATCACCCGGGCTTGTCTCACTGCTGAAGGAGAGGAGTCATTGCCTTGCTGCACTGTGGGGTCCCTCCCATGGGAGACAGTTCTCCGTGAACTTCTTTGGCGTGAGTCCATCCCATGGGCAACAGCTCCCTGCAAACTGCTGCAGTGTGAGTCCATACCACGGGCACCAGCTCACCTCACACTGCTGCAGCAGTGGGTCCCTCTTCCCTGGGGTGCAGTCCTTCAAGGACAGGCTGCTCCAGCCTGGGAGCTGGGCCCCTCTTGCTGGGTGTCCTGTGGGCTCACAGCCTCCTCTCTGGCACCCACCTGCTCTGGGGTGGGGCTCATCCACAGGTTGCAGGTGGATCTCTGCATCCCCATGGACCTTCGTGGGCTGCAGGGGCACAGTTGCCTCACCATGGGCTGCACCAGAGGATGCAGGGGAATCTCTGACCTGGCACCTGGAACATCTCCTCCCCCGCCTCCTTCACTGACCTTAGTGTCTGCATGTTGTTTCTCTCATATGTTCTCACCTCCTAGTCTTCTCTGGATGGAATTAAAACTGCGCCNGTTGCAGGTGGATCTCTGCATCCCCATGGACCTTCGTGGGCTGCAGGGGCACAGTTGCCTCACCATGGGCTGCACCAGAGGATGCAGGGGAATCTCTGACCTGGCACCTGGAACATCTCCTCCCCCGCCTCCTTCACTGACCTTAGTGTCTGCATGTTGTTTCTCTCATATGTTCTCACCTCCTAGTCTTCTCTGGATGGAATTAAAACTGCGCCACAAACTTTGTTTTGATTTCTTCTTAAATACATTCCCACAGAGGTGTTACCACCACCTCTAAGTGGCCCAGCCTTGGCAGGCAGCACCTCCATCTTTGGAGCCACCAGGGACTGGCTCTGCCAGACATGGTAGAAGCTTCTGGCAGCTTCTTAGAGAAGCCACCCATGTAGCACCCCCTTCTAACAAAACCAGGCAATGCAAAACCAATACAATTGCAAATCGTATTTGTAATGCACATATTCGTGGTTTTACACACTGAAACTGTTTTGTAGAATTGCATATCTTACGGAATCACTGTTACCAAATGTCGCTGCGGAATACGGACGGTGAGGAGAAACGAGGGTCCGAGCCAAGGGCAAAGTTGAGAGAAAGTGAATTATTTATGTAATTACTGGCGGGATTTATATAATCCTCGCATTAGTATATGGCAAAAGATCACTGGTCTCTGGTCCAACCACCTCTCCAAGTGATTGGTTGGATCTCATGAAACCTATTTTCAAAATATTTCTACTTAGATTCATAACAAACTTACATACAAACAACAACTGCAAGGTGTTTAGAAAACCGTCTTGCTTGTTCGCGTGAGACCCAGCAGCTTTCTCACAGAATATTTGCAAAATGCTGGATTTTTCTCTGCCAGCAGCTTTTCAGCCTCTACAACCAAAGAAGGGGATTCTAATGCAGTGATGGGTAGAAGATGCAGCTTGACTAGATGATTGTTGTAGGTTACTTCCAGCTGAATCATTTTCTTCTCTAGTCTTCTCTACTCTAGTCTGCTCTAGTCTACTCTACTCCACTCTACTCTACTCTGCCTTAGTCTCCCTATCTTTCTACCTGGAGTAAAATTATTCTGGATGGTGATTAACCTGAGTGACTATAAAAGTGAATACTAGGAGTAAGAGGTTTTGTTTATGTTTTGATAGTACCTATTGTTTTCAATATGGTGAAATTCATTCCAGTGGTTGCAGGACTGGGACTAGTTCATAAATGTGCAGTCTGATTCTCTAACACTGATCCTTTGCCTGTGCAAAGGCAAAAGTAGCAGAAATAATCTGGATGTAGTTTGTCCTGTTTGCCTCATTTTGTTACCAGTCATAGAGTAAAGAGTTCTCTGCTTAGCTTGTTTGGTAGAACTGAGTGCTGAATATTTCTGTTTAATGCACAGATAAAATGTCTTATTTACAGATGAGTAGGTATACGTGTTAGAGTGGAAAGACTACTACACATTCTGTCCCAGTCCAGCTCGCTTTTTTTGTTGCAAGTGTGTAAGCCTCATTACCTCTACTCGTTTGCCTCTAATTTTTCTGTGTGCTGATGTCATGTGCAAAGCCCATTGATAAGTAACCCCTGCAGAGCATATGAAGTGTGCCAGTTAGTCACCCAGGGCACACATCCATCTCTGGTCTACCTATGTTAGATTTCATGGCTGTCTGCCAGGACTTCTGGGTTGCAATCACAGCAAAGGAGGAAAGAGTACAAAAAGATTTAGATGAGTACACTCCTGCCTGTATCAGTTTAGTGAAATGTTTTTGCTATATTGTCCACTGAGGTGGGAAGTGGCTGATCCCAGTTAGACTGACTCAGAGAGCCCAATAGCACTGTGCCCACACCGCTCCTTCTGAGAGTCTGCTGAGCCTCGTTAACTTTGCTGGCTTTATCAGATTGCTTAGTACTGGTACTTAGTGGTCTCACTACCACTAAGTGGCATTTTCTGAGTCTCCTTTCTGCAGACAGTCACTGCCCAGCAAGACTTTGCATCTCTGCATGTTGCAATGTAAAGGACCTGCTAGCAGGCAGAAAATATGGACAGGTTATGGCTACTAAAATAAACAAGCAGCTGTGGTCAGCTCAGTAGATAGACTTTGTGAACTGAAGGTTACCTGTGCTGTTTTTAAGTGATGGCAGAATACTGCATGGAAAAGGCAGATATATGAGTCTGTTTTAATGGTTTAACGATATCTGTTCATAGCCTTGCTGAAATGACAAATGGCTGTAATGATGTGGTTGCTTTTGCTATATTTCTTCATGACCTAGTGAATTTTAATAGCTAAAAAGCACAAACCATTGTTTAGGCAGAATTTGCTTTGTAAAGTACAGAAAGGTACAGATATTTTCTATGAAATAGAAATGAGGATCCCTTTACAGTTTAAACTGTCCGTTTCCAGTCCAGAGTCCTTCAAAGCGCAGTTCAGTGCTCTGGGGATTGGCAGAAATAGATCATGTACATGAAAAACACATGGTCATAGAATCATGGAATATCCTGGGTTGGAAGGGACCAACAAGGATTGTTGAGTCTGACTCCTGGCCCTGCACAGGACAGCCCCAATAACCTCACAATGTGCCTGAGAGCATTGTCCAAGTGCTTCTTGAACTCTGTCAGGCTTAGTGCCGTGACCACTTCCCTCGGGAGCTTGCTCCAGTGCCCAGTCACACTCTGGGTAAAGATGTTTGTGCATGTTTCTTTTTTCAAGGTGCTGAATTTTATTTCAAAAAATAGTCTAAGAATACACACAGGACACTAATTTCAGGAGTTTTGGAGTCAGTGGAGGTAGATTAAGTCCTAAATAGAATGTATCCTACCTGTGTGCATCTCTTTTGCTGTTCCTGTTTATTTGGCTGCCAGTAAGGCAGACACAAGACTGTATTTCCAAAAGGGAAAATTTGACCTGAAACAATTAAGTCCCTAAAATGTTGTCCATGCCAATAAAGTTTGAAACCTTTGTCCTGGAAAAATGATGAATACAAGTCAGTTTGCAGAGGCAGAACTGAGCTTTGCCTGCTTTATTTGTTTAATCACCTAGTAAGTGACTAAATGAAAGTCTTCACTTTGTTTTGAGTTGTGTGTATATCACTTGGACAGCATCTGCCATCTCCAGACTGGCACTTGCATTGTCTGTGCAGGATGAACATTAGTATCACTTCAGATTTAAGTGTTGTGCATCGGGGGGGTGGTAATATCTGAACTGCTGTGTGCAAAGAGAAAAAACTCTGTGAACTGAATATGCCAGTTATGTCTTTTCAGGCTCCGAGGAGTTAGGAAGTGGAAGCTATGGGCATCAGTACATCACAGACACAGTGACTGGTGATGGTGATGGATTTGATATTGATGATTCAGACTACGACATTTATATAGAAGAGGTAAATGTCAAGATTTGTTTTTGGGACTTCTGTTTTCTTTACAGCCTGGATATTTTAAAGTGTCCAGTCCTGTTAGGAAGTTTAGTATCTGATACTATGTGCTCAGATGTAGTAATGTGGTCACTTCTTTTTCTTCATTCAGGGTGAGTTTGTTGCCTCAGATCTGTATCTTGAAAGGTATTAGTTTCATTTCCCCATAGCATTTTAGTTTTACTGTATTGGTGTTTCTTTACTTCCTTTCAGCTCAGACCACTTCCTGCTATTAAAGGAGGCAACAGAAAATTTCTGGTCGAAACTAAGGTCACGCCAGGGTCTAGTTCCAGGCTCCTGTCACGTGTTCTCACAACCACTTCTGAACCCACTACTTCCACTCCTGCCACCACACAGAGTTCAACCACAGCGAGGGCAACCACTGCATGGGCAGCGAGGAGGGGTAGCATGTCCTCTGCCGCGCGCCTCTTCGACCTGTCCTGCGACGAGGCCGTGTGCTCTGCAGACAGCATCTGCATCAACGACTACGACCGCGGCGGCTCGCGCTGCCACTGCAACTTGGGCAAAGGAGGGGACGCGTGTGAGGAAGGTAGGTTTCTGTGTGTCCACTGCTGTTGGCTGCTTTTTGTCTGGGTCAAGACAGAGCCAACCAATGTGCGCTTTGGGAATAGCCGGCTGGGTTTAGTGGATCTCTAAGGATAGGAGCAACTTCCAGCAGCAAGTCACAGTTCAGGCATCATCCCCTTTGCTTTTTTTTTTCCTCAGTGAGGTGGGAAAAAGTTACTCGTTAATAGAGCTGAATGCAGAACCTGTATAAAGATACACAGGGGAGGTTAATCCTCCTTCCCCTAAGAAGGGGACCTCCTGACCCAAGAGTCAAGAGATGATGGAGCAGGTATGTTGTTAATCACCCAGGTGTGGCAGGATCCAATCATGGCACCCACAGCTGGAAGCTGAAGACATTTAACCCTTCTTTGGCACTTGCCTTTTGGCAGCAGCTGAAGCCCTGAACTGCCCTCATTTTCAGTATGGTCCATCAGATGATGCTGGTCCCACGGCAGGGATGTGAGAGAGTTCCCATTGTAAAAATACCTCCAGAGGAGGCTTCCCCGTAGTCTGCAGGTCGGCAGTGCAGCACTTATGTCAGGCAGGCTGGGACAAGGGAGGAACAAAATCTTATCCCCAGTTCAGAAAGCATGTCCTGAAGGCTGGGCCAATGTGGGGAAGTGTGTTTGTCTCAGTCAGGGCTTGCCACCCACCCTGTTGCCTCTTTCCAAGGCAGCTGAGCCATGGCAAGAGCTTGCTGAGCTGAAGGAGGCTGTCCTGCTTCTTCTTCCCTTGCTGCCTTCCTATTCTTTCCCTCTAGAGACCTAAACTCAACCTTTTGCAAGGTTCACACTGAAGAGATCACCTGGTGATCCAGTGATCAGTCCAGTTCCCTCCCCAGGCCATAAGCAGGTCACTTTTTTTCCCCAGTGAGGTAATTTTTCTTCTGATTTGGTGACCAAGGGGTCAGATGAATGCCGGGGCTAATGCAAAGAAGATGTCCCATTTGTTGTAGTGGTCCAGCCCCACCACAACAAATGTGGTGGCTGTCCCTCCAGCTAAGAAAGAGCTGATTGTCCATCCCTTTGTGAGCTGATCTGATCTGCCAAGACCCTGCCAAACAGCAGGGCATTGGGGACCCATGTTTCTTCTACAGGGTCATGTTAGACCTTCATGTTGCACAGTGTCATGCATCAGGGATACAGACACTGAGGGTGCTTTATCTTCTTCAAACTGGAGTGCTGGAACAAAGAGAGCTCCTTCTGAAAACAATCTGTTGTGACTCAGCGACATGGAACAGCTGCAGATGTGATTTTAGGCCTTGATCAAGTGCGAAGAGTTGAGGATTTATTTGAACTGACGTGGCCATATACAACTTGTAAAGCAGTCTGTTAACATCAGTCCAAACCCTTCATTTTTCACAAGGGAGTGTGCTGTTTCAGAGTAAGCATCATGTGCCAATACTCCTTTGTACCGAATTTATCTTCAGCAGCCAATATTGTTAAATTATCTATTAATCTGAATGGAAACAGACTTTTCTTCACAGTCAACAGCTGCATGGCACTCTGTTCCCAAGTCAGTCAGTTCTGCTTGTGGTCAGGGCATGAGTTAATTGTTCTCTGCTGAAGTTGCATTCAGGTTTGTAGCACCAGTCCCTTTCACCTCAGCCTAAAATGTATGC
This sequence comes from Oreocharis arfaki, assembly GCA_013398015.1. NCBI lineage: Eukaryota > Metazoa > Chordata > Aves > Passeriformes > Paramythiidae > Oreocharis > Oreocharis arfaki. The sequence continues at coordinate 855,493 of VZRR01006745.1, read as the reverse complement.
GTTGCGAGCAAAAATGCTGAGAGAACTCTCTCCAGATTCAAAAACTGAGTGAGGAAAACACAGTATTCAAATAGCAAAGAGTAAGACTCCTCATCCTTCCTTCCCCCTTAGATTTAAATCCACTGCAAATACAATAATTCAGGCCTAAAACTGTGTCTGTCCTCAGTGCTTCTTAGGATAATTGGCTGCAAAGGTAAATTTACAGCTGACAGTGGCTAGCAGTAGGACATCTCTGATTTTCATTTTCTCTCAGGGTCAGGGTCTAACATAAGGCAGCAAAGGGTGACGGTTGATAATGCCATTTGACATGAGCAATAAAAAGAGCCACTGTTGCAGCCAGGGTTGGAAAGATGCCTGCAGGGACTCTCTTCTCCCCATCACTCCCTTTAGCTTCTGCCCTGAGCTGACTTGAGAGAAGTGCTGGAAGCTGCTGGGTTGTTATGAGACATCCGGTGATTCTCCAGATGCTGGATGCAGCAGCTGTGGAGCAGCAGTGACTAATGCTGCCTAGAGTCTGGCCATATTTCCCACATATGTTTTTGTAATCCTGCAGAACAGAAAATTACTTTGTCCTCTCTTTCTTAAATGAATTCTTAAAAGAAGATAAATATAAAGTTGATGGGTTCTGTCTTCTGTAACAGGGATGAAAACCTGGAGAAATTTTCTCTGAACTCTCTGATTAAACTATTGAGCATTATTTGACCCTCAGTATCCTATTTCTTTCCAAGTTCACCAGGTCCTTGGGAATAAAGGAATTAGCTGTAAAAAGTGGTGGGAGGACAAGGCAATAGGTTAACTGATTGTTGACTGCTGCTGGCTAATGGTTGTCTCTGGAGGAGCTCTGCCTTTCATTGCCACCTGATGTTATCTAGTACTAAATATGTATATTGATTTTTGTACGGAAGAAAACTGCTAAATAACATGCTTCCCTCTTTGCTTTTCAGACATTAGTATCCAGTATCCTCAGTTCTCTGGCTACTCATATATCACCTTTGAACCACTGAAAAAATCGTATCAGACATTTCAAATTACCCTTGAATTCAGGGTAAGTTTAAGCAATTCTCACATAAGCATTTTAAATTTTATTTACTTACTCTGATGCGGTGGACAATAGAGCAGTAACTTAGCTTCACTACAGCTTGTAGTGTAGTTATGGTGAATCTGTGCATAACCTTCATCTGCAAAAGTCTGGCTTAACCCTCAGTGATTGTAAATGAAGTCTGTAAGCAGCTGAAGTGTTTTCATCCGTTATTGGTAGGCACTGCATGAGAGAATCCCTGGGACTAATAATAGTGGTATTGTGGACTAGCAGCAATGTACACTGGTGAGGTTATAGTCACATGGATGAGCTACGGGCTGAAGAACACCCAGAATTTTTGTGAGTTAGAGTTTGGAAGCAGTATGCAGTATTTCTGTGGACAAGAAACTATGATACTTTCATACAGAGCAAAACACCGCCCTGTATGTAGAGTTCCTTTCCCACCCTGCAGGATTTAAGTGGACGTTATTTTCCACCTCTGAAGTTTGGGGCGCGGGCTGCTAATACATTCAGAATACATACTACCTAAAATGCAGGTCTGAAGTGGGGGTACATCCCACGCTGGCTTGTGTTAGTGCTGTCTGTTCATTGTGGACAGAAGATGTAGGGCTGCCTCTAGGGAGGGTGGCCAAACTCCCAGATGAACCCCAACTCCCATATAAAGCAGACTCACCAGCCTCACACTCTGGGAAGGAGACTGTCACTGAAGCAGCAGCAGTGTGTTGCCTCAGTGGTGATCTTACACACCTCTGGCAATTTCATTGTAAAATGCAGGATGGCAGCAAAAAGCCACTGTGTCAGCTGCTACGCATATATGGAGAAATGCTGCCAGCACAGGTTGTTTGGCTTGAGGAGTGTCAGTCTCATGGAACAAGTGAAGTAGGATGTATGTATTCATGTGCAGTGAGTCTGATGTGTCTACACTTACTGGGCTTTCTAGTACAGTCTTGCTAGGCTTTTTACTCAGGAGTCTCATATGGGACATGTCTGACAGTCCTTAATACTTCCAGGCTTTTTTTCAGGTCTGATAGTATCATACTTTAAGAGATGGTCTTAAATTGTTTAACCATTAAGGCAGTGATTTTCTAGTTTTTTCAATTGTAGGATTCAAAACTGATCAAACAATTTCTGATTCTGCAAGTTAGAAACTCGATCTGAAAAATTATGAAAAGTCCCCCACTGCTGCTTGCTTTTATCTGTAATTGTGTGGCTTTGATTTTTCATGTTGACACAATGATTGCAGGCTGAATCTGAAGATGGTTTGCTGCTGTACTGTGGAGAAAATGAACACGGTCGTGGTGATTTTATGTCACTGGCAATTATCCGACGTAGCCTCCAGTTCAGGTAAAACCTCCATCCTAAATCTGATGTAAAGAGAAGGGGCTATTGCTGCCTCTTGGGACTGCTATGTGTGATGAGTATCTCCAGTGTCTTTGACTTCTGCCCCATGCAGTGCAAAAAATGGACAGTATAATTTAATTTAAGAGTTCTTTAATACTTTTTTCTCTCATCCTTCTTTAGTGTGTGAACATGTGCCCTGTTGAGCTCTTTTATTCAGACCTCAGTGTAAAGGCAGAATGATAAGTTTTCTTTAAGGCATTTGTGTAGAGCTCACAGCTATGTTACCAGAGATGGCAGTGAGCCACTGTATTTGCCAAGCTGATGGTGTATTGATGGTACATTGAGTCAGTGGTTTTGCTTCACAGCGAAAGACTTGCAGATAATTTAGTAAAATAAAGGATGTAGTGCCAGCAAGGGGCCAGGAACTTCACCTTACATACCTTGTTTAGATGAGAGTTGCAGGTTTTTTAAATGGAGAGTGTTTCTTGCAGTCTGATAGATATGAAGCAAGTGAAAGAGTATTTCCAGGATCTCCTTACTTGGGAGGGTGAGTCCTTTGAAAATGGGGAATAACAAAGTGGATGATGTGCCTTAGTTGTCTTTCTGTTCACCTGCATGACAATCAGGGAAAATGGCACATTTTGTGCACATTCAGCTCTCCTTGAGGTCTTCCTGTCAATCAGTGCTGAGTTTCATATAGACTAGTGGAGTTACTAATGTAGCACTTTCACCAGGGAGTTAGAAAAATTCCCAGGAGAAATTACTGTGATAGCAGGAACTCAGATTGTAAATACCCTTCGTCTTGAAACAGTTTCAGCTGTCGGCAAGCTTAGCAATGCACTTGGTATGGACAGGGAATGCAAAATCTTCTCCATGTTAGAAAGACAGATAACAAAGTTTGAAACTTGGAACAGATCATACGTAGATGTGCTCTCTAATTTTTGCGTGCTAATATGCAGTGCGGAACAGAGAGATCCCCAAGAGCAAAAAGAATATTTGGACTCTAAAACCAATTTTCTGGTTAAGGTAAGATTGTCACCTTGCCCTCTCTGTCTCATGCTCCCAGGTTCAATTGCGGCACTGGAGTTGGAGTCATAACAAGTGAAAACAAAATCAAGCTGGGGAACTGGCACAGTGTCACGTTGTTCAGAGATGGGGTGAATGGCTGGCTCAGGATGGACAACAATGCTCCAGTGACAGGAAAATCTCAGGTTGGTAATCCTGCCCCTGTGGCTCAGTCTTGGGGTCTCTCAAGGGTATGATCTTTTTTTTTCTTGCCACTAGAGGTCTGATCAGATTTAAAAGGTGCAGTTTTATTTATTGGTGTTAGGACATTTAGTGAACTAGGATCAGTGTACAGATTACTCTTCCAAATATGTAGTCTAGAAATCAGAGAAAAAAATATCTCAGGGCTGAATCCCATCACAGTTTCCCTGCTGTTCTCCATGTTTGCTCTGCCACCCTTCTGCTACCCTGTGCCAATCTCAACTACAGGCTATTAGAAGTTTACTGGATTGTACAGCTGCTGCTGTCCCTGATTGCTTTCTTTTTCAAGCCTCAGAGAGCTTCTCTGCTTCCTTAGACACAAAAATTAGATGCATATGTGTATATGAGTATGTATTTATGTATAGTATGCATATATCTACACAAGGTTTGTATACAGAGGTGTAATTACATGCATATTCTGGACATAGATTAAAGCGTAGTAATGGAGATAGATATTCTGCCCTGACTTTTGTTAACACCAGCAAGCTCATACAAGGCTGACAAGATAAAATATAATGGAGGAAGATGCCTTGACTTGCTCATCTGTTGCCGGGCCAGAAAACAAAATTAAGGCGCTGGAAGAAAAGGCAGTTTCAAATTGTTTCAGATGTCTTTCCTTTGATGGCCGCTATTAGCATGCCATCCCTAGCCCTGAAAGAAAGCAGCTTCAGACATCTTATTAGCTTCCCTTTTCATGTGCAGGCACTGAAGGGAAAAATTGCAGTGCATTGAGTTCTCATCAGCTGGAAATGACAGAGGAAAGAATTTCTGTGTGTCATGTGTTGCTGTTACCAATGCTATGAGGCCATGCAAAGGGCAGATGTGAATCAGGAGAGATGTGCACAGTTTCTGCAGTGCACTCTGCGAGTGAACACCTGCAGACTCAACAACCTCAGGTTATTTAGCATGGCAAAATACAGGCTATGGGGATAGAATTTATTGTTATAAACACTATGGGGACAGAGCAGGGGTGAAAAATCCAGAAAGCTTTTAGGCTAGAGGTCAGGGCTGTCAGAAGCACAGGCTGGTAAAAACTGGCTCTGAATAACTGAGAATTTTGAGTGTTTTCTTCTAAAGGTTTGTGAGGTTTTGAAAGGACTGTTCAGTAGGAGGCAAAAGTCATATTTTGAGCAATTTGTGGAAGGAATTTTGACTCAGTTGGCCACAGTAGTATGGAGTTTGATTCAGTGGTCCAAAAAGGTTCTGTTGGTTTTTGATGTTTTTTGTTCTTTGCTGCGCACTGTAGCAATGCTAGTAAACTTGTATGTGTAGGTTTCTATAGACTTGTTAGACGAAGAAAGAGATGGGCAGTAAATTCAGCAGTGGCAAAGTGAGCAGAACCCTGCTGAAGTTGTGATTTTACTGGCTCTTGCCTCTTCTTTGTTTTTACCCTTTTTTTTTGTCATTTCATTGTTATTCAATGCTAAACACTTGCTGGGTTCTGTCCAAAAGACAGTATCTCATTGGTCTCTGTCCCTCAGGGCTTAGGGTTTGGAAGAGAAACAATTTTTTGCAAAAGGAAAGGAAGAAATTGCAGCAAAAGACAGGCCACACTTTCTCCTTGAAACAGTGATTTTTAGTCTTTTTTATTGTGCTTTTAGTAGTTCATGTTATCATGATGGGATGCAGGTGAAAAAGGTCAGTTTCAAATGGTGGACTGATTTGGGAAATGACTGATGGGAAGGAATTACCAATGGACAACCCACATATTCCCTGACCCAATTCTTCGTGGAGGAAAGAAATGAATTGTAAACCAGTGGGGCTTTGTGAGTCGTCCTGTGCTGTCTCTGTTACACAGCATGCTGTGCTCTGCTCTCCCTTCAGGGCCAGTACACCAAAATCACCTTCCAGACCCCCTTCTATGTCGGCGGTGCTCCCAGCGTGTACTGGCTGGTCAGGGCCACCAGCACCAACCGCGGGTTCCAGGGCTGCGTCCAGTCGCTGAGCATCAATGGAAAGACAATTGATATGAGACCCTGGCCATTAGGGAAAGCTCTCAGTGGTGCTGATGTGGGTAAGTGTAATGGTGTGGGGTCTTCAATCCGTGACTAACCTGGGGTTACCTTTTATCCTGTTGGAACAAATTGTTCGATGGTCCTGGTTTGGGAGGTGGAAGGTGTGATCTCTATTTTTGGCCTGGTTTTCCTCTGTTCCTTTGCACGTTGCTCTTGCTGGGCCTGTAGTAGGAAAGTTCACCACACTGCACAAGTGAGCACTTTGTGGACGCACTTAACTGTGCACAGTAAATAGTAAACCCATTTTCATGAGCAAACAGTAAGATCTGTGTTGCAGATATCATTATCATTAGTGCTGGTATTTCTGCCAGGGTCTCTCAGGACACCTCTTCATGCCCCTGACTGACACAGTCATGTCATCAGAAATCAATAGTATGTATGCTGAACTTGCATTTGAAACAATATAGACCCAACTAAATGCATTTTGCCTAAAGACATCATTGCACTTGTCCAAAGTAATACATGGATCTTTAAGCTCCACAGCAGTCCTGTGGCTGTTACAGTGGACTTTCTGTGTTACACCCAATCAATGCTGAAGCATATAGGCTTTCCAGTATGCCATCCTTTGTTTTGCTATCCAGAGTCATGGTATGATTTAAAAATAACTTGGAATAAATACTTCCATCAGCTTTATGAAATGTTATTATAACATTATTTTCCCTTCATGGAGTAGAAGATGGAGAAGTAGGGACGGTAATTAACTAGTCCTGTCTCATTTATTCATCTATTTCATCCATGTAATGGGCACTTGAAAAAAGGCAGGGCAACAAAATCCTTGCTTTAATGATCTCGCAGTCTAAACAGTTTAAGAATAAGAGTAAACCCGAGAGAGAAGGCAAGGGGTAACAGTGAGAAATAGATTCTGTATCACTGAAATCTCCGTGCCATGCTTCAGCCACAAAGTCATCTTTCTTCTCTTCTGTAGCTGTGCATTTGACATCCCAAGAAGGAAATGATTTATGAGAAACTTCTTAACAATTGCTCTGTATTCTCTAGATACCATGCCCCAACTTCTGTGCAGTATAGGGGTAGAACAGACTGGCCCAAGAAGCAGTTACTGAAAAGAGTAAGATTTTGGAAGCAGAGTGTAATTTCACGATAGAGTGAGAATCTGTGGAATTTAGACAGATGAAAGCCCTGCTGAACTTCTCTGAGCCCTAATCTCTATTGCCTTTTGGGATGCAGCTAGCTTCATTCCCATCCATGAATGCTCCACATACTACTGCATTAACAATCAACATCAATGAAAATAAATGCTGTGCTCTGCCATGTGTGACTCAAAACTGACTGATGAAGCCTAACTGTCCTTGTGTGACTGCACACATTTATATGAAACTGTACCAGAAGAGACTTGCAAACAATAGGTCATGTAAGTTTAACTTAAAATTTAAAAAATTGCAAGTAAACTCTGCTAGGATTTAGGGATGACTTTTGCCAGTCAGAGTCTTGGAGCTTTTATTTTGTTGGCACAAAAAATATGTATAAAAGTGTATAAATCAGCGGTGCTCTGCTACATGGATCACAGAACTGAGGGTGGGGAGGTAAGGGGTCAATCCCTCCCTGTGCTCTCTCTCCTGGCTACAGCAGAGGTCCCACTGGACTGTGAGCTGAGGGACCAGAGGAGGCAGCACTCATGGTTTGGAGTGGGCACGGCAGGACCCTCGACTCCTGCTGCAGCTTCTCTCCTTCTTCATCTGCCATTGCAGCCAAGCATATACAGCCATCACAGTTATGGTTTGCCTCTTCAGCAAAGGCACCTGTGCTGGCCCAAAGGCTCTGAAAAGTCACTGGGACACTGGGAGAGCAGCCTGTCCTTAAGTACCAAGACTGTTCGAGTTCAAGCTGTTTCTCAAACCAGTGATCCTGTGACTGGTCCTATACCTTGTTCTTTTCTGTTTCTCTGATCTGTTTCACTCTGATCTGTTTTGACCATACTGCCAACATTTGTGGTGGTTGGTAAATAAATTAGTAGCTTAAAGACAAGGTGAATGGATTGGCTCCTCCCAAGGTCCTTTGTTCTTTCATTATTGTGTATTCCCTTTTTGTTATTGCTATGGATTTTGTATTCCCCCTTCCCTTTCTTCCCTGTGTCTCCCCTTCCGGGTTGCTCTCCCCTCCCTGCTCTCCCCTTGGCCCCTGTTCCTGGCCACTTCTTCGGGTTTCCCCTATTTGCCCCTGTACCTCAGCCCGCCCATGTACCACCCCTGTGCCCTGAGACCATTGGTTCTCATGCTCTCTCCGCCCTCCCTTTCCCCGTATAAGACCCCACGGCGCTCGTGTGTCTTGGTCTTCGCCTCTGGGTTCGTCCTGGGGCCATGGCCCCTGGGATTCCCGATACCACCTAAATAAAGCTTTTTCTGTGGAACCCATGCGAAGACCCTCCTCGCCTGCTTTTCCACCGCCACGTCGAGGAGCTGATGCTTTGCCGGGGCGCGAACGCTCCGAGCGCCTTTGACGCTCCTGGGAAAGATGCGGCCTGCCACGCCGCTGCCAGGGCGCTTTAAAAACATTTACAACAAACATTGATTACCACTGCAGCAGATGCAGCAAAGATAAGAGTTGTCTTGGTTTTCTGTTTGTGTTGTCACACTTGATGCACAGAGATCCTTGTTTACACACATGTCTTGGCTCTGTTTCCTTGCCTATAAAATACAGCTGTTTCCTTGCCTATAAAATATAGCTGGTGCTATTCTGTCAGTGTCACGGTAACTGGTGAGTATATGAGTGATCTGAGGGATGAGATACCTGTCCTGCTTTGGTTCACTTGTTGCCATTACAGTGCAGACCAGAAGGGAAAAAGATAGCTCGGTGACCACTGCCAGCACCCCTGATCCCATGGCTGGGCCTGGGGCCCTCCAACTGTCCCCTTCCATGGTGAAGGAGCATTTTTTCCCTTCCGGGGGACTTGTATATTTGGTCTGTGCTCCTCAGATTAGCTCTGGAGTCCTTTGTCATGGCTGCTGTACTCATGGTGCTTCCTTCCATACAATGAAAAGTGGGCCTAGTAGGAGATTTGTAGATGTGCAATATGAGACAATCTGGTCTGGCAGGGAGTTGTACCAGGTGACCTGTGAGTTGTCCTGATTTAGTTAGAAAAGGTTATTTTTCACTATGGACGGCAGAGTGACTGGGAGGGACCAGCACATCAGCCATTTATGTCTGCATATTTGTGTCTGGTTTTCCTTCTGGCACTGGGATGGGAATTCAAACTAAAACTGGAGCTGTACAAACACCAGTGTCTTACTGGAGATGTGTAGAGACCTGCTCTGGAAACTGTCCTTGCAATCAGAGTGCTGTGTTTAAACGAGACAAAAAGGGCATATCCCCTTCTTGCAATAGTTTTTCAAGACTTCTCTAAATCACTTCAAATTGCAAAAATGTTGTCAGAGCTGCCTCATGAAACTTTTGTCATCTCAGAGGTGATGCTTTAATGTGTCTCCAAAAAAATGTGTAACTCTTAATTTGCCACAAAACACTGAGCTCCTCCAAATGGTGTGCTTACAGTTGTACACCACGAAAGTCTTACTTGATGTTTCTTAATGTATACAATCAGTTCGTTACTATTGACAAGGAGTTATTTCATCAGAAACTAAAATAAAGGAGAAAATAAATTTGACAAGAACTTCAATCAGATGTACCTTTGACGGTTGCATAATCTGACTTTATAGATACCAGTTTTAAAAAGCAAATGAGAATTTATTTGTTCTAGAATTTCAGCTAAAATCCAGCAAGAAGAAATAATCTCCTTGTTGCTTAAGTTGATGTGCCAGCATAGTTGAGATGCTTCTTAAATAGCCCATATGTTGATGATGTGGATCCCTTTTAGTGTGGACAAGAGGGTTGACAACCTCACTTTGGATAATAAGATTAGTTAATGATGATTAACACTTCCCATGCTCAGCATGGCATGAATTTACAGTGAACAAAGAAGCACTTAGGATAATTGAAATTAAACAAGGCATGGAGCTTGTAAACAACCTAGAGAAATTTGTTTTATGAGAAAATAGATAGGAAGAAGAGCAGACAATAAGTAATCCAGGGAATGATTGAAAGTTATGTCTGTCATGGTTTGCTTGTAAGGGCTACTTTTTGCTATTTGTAAAGTCTCTTGCTGGTCTGATATTAAAAAAAAAGATCATGTTCTCTTATCTAAATTGCACACCATTTGACAAATTGGGAAAGAGTCTAGGCAGAAGAGCAAACTGTATTGATTAATAGCGGTGATCAACAGCCAAATAAATCTTCTTTGACAAACTTCTCCAAAAATCGATGTTCTGACTCCTGTGTTTAGGTGAGTGTAGCAGTGGCATCTGTGATGAGGCAGCCTGCATCAACAGTGGCACCTGTACTGCCAGCAAAGCAGAGTCTTATATTTGCCTTTGCCCTCTTGGATTTAAAGGTCATCATTGCGAGGAAGGTGAGTGGATGCTGGGATGCCTCTGTTTCTTTGTGTGTGTTATTTAGTGTTCGATGTTTTCTACTTAGAGACACCCGAGGAGGTCTCATCCTGTTCCACTGACAGAAGAGAATACTTGTTACTTCATCTTTTTAAAGTCACATGCTGAAACCCTTCTCTTACTGCTTTGGAGCTGCATCCGGCTCCTACATAATCTGTGATTCTCAAACCTCTTTGCTTGTTTTTACTAACTGTACTTAAGCATCTCAAAATTCCTGTTCAGAAGTTAAAATAATGTACTGCTCCGCAGCTGAACATTAATTGTTAAAAAATACCCACTTTTCTCCTAAAACCAGTGTCAGTTGTATATTTTGAAATGTAAAGGACATAATGTCAATTTCCTGCTAAAATCAGAGATACAAGTAGTAAAATAAGTGCGGCACTATTTTCTATGCTGTAGAACTTTTGGTGCCACCACCCATGGTGTGCATGCTTGCTACTTTGAAAAAAAACTATTATGAGTCGCTAAAGAAAACGTACACAATGCTTTAAAGTACAACTACGTCCCTGGAAAAGGAAGGGATTAAGCAGTATTGGGTAGGATTAAAAATTTTTTTTAATTTAGGTGAAAGAAAATTCATGTTGTTTGGCTAAGCATTAGCTTTAAATATTTAGGAAAAGGAACAGACACTGGTTGGTAGGAGTCAATCCCTTATGCTTGAGCCTCAAGTGACCTGCTTGTGATTTCTGGATTTCCAGCACTCACCTTGGCCATACCTCAGTTCAACGAATCCTTAAGATCATTTGCTAGCACACCTTGGCCCTTGGAACCACAGAATTACCTTTCCTTCATGGAGTTTGAGCTGACCTTTCGTCCAGATTTAGAGACTGGTGTCCTTTTGTACAGCTACGACACAGACAGCAAGGACTTCCTCTCCATTAACATGGTGGCTGGCTACGTGGAGTTCAGGTTCGACTGTGGCTCGGGAACGGCTGTTATCAGGTACATGGTGATGCTCGTGTTTCCTTCCCCAAAGTGCCACGGGGCTGATCCGGGAGAGGAGTGGGCTGGAAAGAGTCACAGCCTATGGCGAGGCATGCGAGCCCCTTGGTCTCTGCTGCCCACTTCTAAGGAAGCACAGAAGCACTAGAAATGTGGCCAGGGGAGCAGGATTTTCTTGCTGCCTCAGTTTATGTTTTAAAGCCTTGTGTTTTCTCTTACTGCGGATGTTATATTTGTGTCTGTATGGTACTGCAGTAATTCCTTTCTTGCCCCCGTGACTCTGCACCATGGCTAATTGGGGGATCTATAAATGTTTTCTGCATTTTATGCATTACCTTCTAGCCATAGGACTTCACAATATTGGCACTTCTGTGAGCATCCTCCTTTCTGGTTTCCGACTGGTAGGTGCCAGGCTGGAGGTGACACAAGAAGATACACCTCCAGGTCTCTCTACCTCCTCACAGTGCTGTTTTTTGGGGGATCTGAGGCTATTATCCAATTTATGTAACGTAAGCTGTCTAAAAGATAAAAATGTGGTTTAAACTAGTCACCCAGGTTCCCAGACAGACCTTCTGAGAATGACTCATTGCATCCTAAAATTAATTTCTAGGAGGATAGAAGCAATGAAATGCCTCAAAAATGGTGTTCCCTTTCTGTGTAACTGAATGCCCAGTCGCTGGGCAACTGTTCCTGGGCTTTCTGAAAAGGCACCAGGCTGAACAGAGGCACTCAGTATCTTGGATATGGCCCAGGAGGCTGCCAGTTTGACCAGGCTGACCTGATATTTAGAAATGATCTATATAAAGCTTATGCAAAATGTGTACATTGTCTTCAAATCTTGCATACCAATGATTCCTATGGATGGACATCAGGAATTTTGACTACACTGTGATTAGGGGAAATGTACTGATTTTACACTGAATGAGGACTCAAGCAAACAAACCAATTCAGATGACAAAATGAGAGATGAAATTTCGAGGGAGCAAATGCAAAATAATGCAGAAGCCTAACAATGCACAGCTGTGGAAAAACAGTTAGTGTTGTCAGACAGAGAAAGATCCTGGAGTCATCATGGATAGTTCTGTGGAAGCAACAGCAAACTGCTCCGAGACAAATACAGAAACCTAAGTACAATGCAGAGGATTATTAGGAATGGAATAAGGAAGAAAGTCTCTGCTAAAGCCCACAATGCGCCCTGTCTTAAAAACTTGCTGCTATTCTGGTCACTTCATTTCAAAAGAAATTAGCAAAATTTAAAAAGAAGAGTAGTTTTGACATCCAGGAGAGGGAATGAAACAGCTTCCACAAAATACAGCAGGACCTTTCAGCCTGGAAAAGAAAGAGTTTGGTGGAAGTATGATAGAGGTTTTTAAATTATGAATGGCATGGAGATTAATGAGTATTCTGTATTTTTTCAATATTCAAAGAAAATAAGGAACCAAAGAAAATAAGATTTTTTTCTTTGGATTTGGTGGGGTTTTTTTTCAGGCAGCACATAAATAAGTTGTGGAAACTTAATTGTCACAGCAAGTTACAGATGCCAAAACTATAAATAGGTTAAAAAAAAAATTGGATGAATTTGAAGAAAGATCCATTGAAGGAGATCAAACGCGATTGTACGGATGCAGCCTCTGACTCAGGAAATTGCTAAATGACAAGTTGCCAGAAGCTGGGAGGATATATCAAGGGAAGAATCGCTTCATACTTGCCCTATTCTATTCTCCTGCTGAAAAGTGGCAGAAATAGCTAATTTTGGAGACCTTTTCTCCAGCTCAGAATAGCCCTTCTTACAACAGCCTTCAGTCTTTACTGATTGCAGCCTCCTAATTCCTGTTACTGGCAACCATAAGAAAAAGTAAAATTAAAGTAGAATTTTTTTTTCTTCCAAGAACATTGTAGCACTTCAAAACACCTTGTACTAAAGTTTAACTGATATGTATGGTTATAAAATGTGGCAAGAGCCACAAGCATATGCCTGAGAGTGGAAACTGCCTCTTTCTGTTGGAAAGCAAAAGAGAAAGCTGGATGCCAGCTGATGCCTGAGCTACATGCACTGGAGGAAAAAGAGTGTGGTGAGATAGCTGAGTAGTGGGTGAGACTTGTGAGACCATCAGGCTTCATTGAAAGTTGTCAGGTTGTCCTGTTAGCTCTTTTTTCTAGATAAAATGTGCAACTCTGCACCCTCATCAGCTCTGTCAGTGATTAAATAAGATAAATAGATTCCCTGTTTTTCATGCCTGCCTGGGCAACATCCACTTAGAAGTCTGTCTTCAACATACTGCTTCCTGCCTACTCCTTGTCTTTAACGGGAGTGTAGCTCTGGTCATCCTGATACCTCTGCCATAGGACCACCAGGCTGTTAGATATTATAATATAATCAGAACACAGCCGTAATATCTCTGTAGTTAGGATGAGGCAAGCTTATCTCTCTATGTCAGCAGCAGCAGGAGGAGAGCTGATGCTGATGAAGGTTTGTTTTTCCTGATGTATCCTGGGATGGAAGAAGCACAGTGTGCTCTGGGGGGTCCACAGGGAGAAGAGATGCTGAGTGGGTGGACAAATGCAGAACCTGAGCACTAAAATGTCTCAAAGGAGAAGTTGTTGGTATTTTCCTGGGATTCTCCTTGGCTGAGCATTCACAGGATTGTGATCTTCATTGTCTGGTGTATTTTTTAAGCTTTGGTTTACATGGGACAAAGCAACCCCACAGTGCATGAGGAAGCAGGAGTGTTCAAACTCCAGAAGAAAATACTTCCAAACTCATGCTGGTTTCGAAAAGCCCACGATTCCAAGAAATAGCTTGTAGCTCTGAAGTGATGACTCTGCTAGGCTTAATCATCCCTGGTTGTAATTGAATCTGGTAAAGCAGGAGAGTTAGCATGATGATGGCCTAAGCAGCAGAGGAGATAATGTTTGTATTGCCGCTTACTATGGAGCCAAACCTATCTGATTCCTTTATATGTGTACCTTGTCTTCTTCAAGATGATTAGATTCCCATAGTTGTTGATTTACCCAAGATAGTTAAACCCTAAATGGTGCTACATAAGAATGAGGACAAGTGACTGGCATTTCTTGATGGTATTTTTTATGGAGGTTTTCTGAACCAAGTGTCGTTCAGAAGTGTCAAGTAATATTGCCGGCATCATCAAAATAGGTAAAAACGAGCTTTAAGAAAATTGGGAGGATCAAAAAAAATACAGCAGAAAGGTTTCAAACCTGATGTTGATTGTTAAGGAAAAAAAAAAGAACTTGCTATTGTCACATTTTCAAAATTATATAAGTTTTTTTATCAGCATTTGAATCACTATTGACTCAGTATTTCAAATTACAATCTTTTCTCATTTTTTTCATTTCAAAATGTGGGCGATTTTTGTTTTTAAATGTAAGTATCCTGAAAATACAAAACATTATTTCGTCCCCAGAAATTCTGTATTTTTTTCACTGGAAGCTAGGAGGTCGTAGGGGTCTTAGGTAACACAGTTCTGATTTTTCCAGCTTGGCTGGTCAATCAAACACAAGTTTCCAGTCCTCCTGGAGGAAAGGCTACAACATCTCATTTAGACATAAAATGCTTAAACCAGTGTAGTAAAATGACATTCGAAAACAGGATACAAAGATCTATAGAACTTGTGAAGGGGAATGTGGTTTTGCCCTTCATACAGGCTGCTATTCATGTTAGTGCTGCACCAGTAAAGATTGTAAGAGCGGTTTAAAAATGCTTCCTTTGAGACTGGTGAATACTTTGCACAACTGGGGATTATTGTTCCTAGCCAAGATCTCATCACATCATTAGGATCATATTTTAATTACTTCCCTTTTATGTACAGCATCCGGGCTGCACGTATGTGTGTGTGTGTGTAGATGCCAATGTAACAGGATGCATAAATAGAGCTGATAAGCCAACACAAAGTAGTTCTGTTTTAAAAGAGGATGAAAAATGTGGGGCTAGACCAACCATTAAGTGGGAAGCTTTTAGTGAAATGAGGATGTACAGCTGAGACAAAAATTCGTTTTTATGCATTATAAATGACTGGGCAGAAAACCTAGCACAGAGGTAGCTAAAGTGTGTGCTGGTGATAGCGTTTCATTTATAAATAAAAGTAGAGTGCTTGTTATTTGCTCTAGAAATATGGTCATTGCTGATGGGGCTCAGAAGATTGTTACTTCCTTATAAGGGAAGAATCACAGTGGCTGATACTTGTTTTTTATTTAGAAAATCTTCCCAGAGGACTTGACTTTTTAACATCACGGAGTATCAGAAAGGCGCAGTGTTACATGCTTGAAAATTTTCTTGCCCTTAAAACAGGAGTGAAGAACCTGTCAGTCTGGGTCAGTGGCACGAATTGCGAGTATCCCGCACGGCAAAGAATGGTATCCTACAAGTGGACAAACAGAAGCCAGTGGAAGGGATGGCAGAGGTGAGCTTGTGGCAGACTTGTCTTGAATCCAGCTGTTGGACTGTAAAGTGATTGTGTGGTAGACTGCACAGCCTGCTCTCAAAGCTCTTGCTAGCTCAAGACAGTACTCACATT
Organism: Oreocharis arfaki; assembly: GCA_013398015.1. NCBI lineage: Eukaryota > Metazoa > Chordata > Aves > Passeriformes > Paramythiidae > Oreocharis > Oreocharis arfaki. The sequence continues at coordinate 839,901 of VZRR01006745.1, read as the reverse complement.
AGGGCAACGTTTTCTTAAGCCCGGAGTTGGGAATTTGTGCATAAGGTCTTCCCTCTGCGGACAAGGATCTCTGTAAAGGCAGGGATCCAGATGAAATCTGACTGTACTGCTCGTGACGTGTAACTGGACTCACATTTTTGTGTCTGGTTCATATATCTTCCTGAGGTTCTTTTCTTGGTACTTGTTGTGGCTAAGTCTGTTGAGCAACTTGTGCACTATGAGAGGTGTAATTTGGAGAAGTATGATGCTGAAAATGTGCCCAGTCTTTTTTTACCTCTTTCTGAATATTGTCTTGGAAAGGTAGGCCAGAAGAGAATTGTTTCTTTGTCATCTTCTTGCAAAAGTAATTTGCAGGCTAGAGTAAGGGCTGGACTAATCAGATAGTTGGTGACTTTTTTTTTTGTTCTTTGCTCACCAAGTGATCACAGTGAGTCAAATTTGTAATGAAGTGAAATTGTACTTGTACCAAGCAGGATATTCACAATAAGCACTCAAATGCATGCACAGAGGTACATTTTCCATCTTGACAAAACCCAAGGCTAGACCTGCATAGAAATTGTCTTTTACACTTTCGTAGTTGAGAGTGCAGACAGAAAACCAGACTCCAGGTCCCATAGCAGAAAAATCCAGTAGCAGAAAGAGCCCATAGCAGGCTTTTTGGCAAACTGGGAAACTTTTATCAAAGCTTTGACTTTTCTTCAAAATTTTAAATAAATTGAAATTCCAGTTGTCTGTCAGGAAACAAATTGAGTGAGAAATATTTGACTGGAGCAATCAAGACTTCTTTAGATAGATGGGTTAAGATGAACACTCCCATTTTTTTTCTCTTAAGTGCTGCAGTTCAGTGCTTCAGGAGGAAGGTGGCTGGGAGCTGCCAACCATGAAGGCACAGAAGCTTCTGCAGGACTGGAATTACACAGTTATTCTGTCTTTAGCTGTTAAATGTCTTTCAGTTTACTCCAGGACCCTGAATATTCCCATCAGGTATCCTGAGCAACTGCTTTTGGTAATTGATGCAAACTCAATGTTTCTTTCATATAGCCCCATAACTTACAGTAGGTTATCTCTTAGATGTTGGAAGTACTGAATGAGTCTCTGTTGCATGCTTTAAGAATGTAATTCTGGTTATAGATTTATATCATTGTACCTCAAGCCTTTGCAAATAAAGCTAGATATGCAGTCAGAAAACACAATGAGGCAGTTTCCTTTCTTTCTTCCTTCAGTGTTGCCATTTTGAAATACGTAAGATTTTTCAGCTACTTCTGACTGGGATAACATCAAGTCGGTCGAGAGTGTCCTACAATGGCTTTTTTGATAGAACTGTATGAAGAAGAGGCATTGAAGTAAATTGTAACATCTAGTGTAGGGCTATAACAACTCGTGTATGCTAATCTGAAGATACAAGCATGGTTCCAGCTACTCTAATAAAATGTTTTTCTATGTTTCTTGCAGGGGGCTTTTACACAGATTAAATGCAGCTCTGAAATATTTATTGGTGGAGTCCCTAATTATGATGATGTGAAGAAGAACTCTGGGATCCTCAGGCCCTTCAGTGGGAGCATCCAGAAGGTGTGTGCCCAGAGAAACACACTGGCGGCATTAATTTCCATCACATCCAGTGCATGCTTTATGTGGAAACCTGCCCTTATTCAACTGGCAATATTCAAAATGATCTAGGATTTCACCTCAGGAGCCCACCATGAAGTGGTTAAATGATTATTTCATAGTGAAAAGTCCACCTAGTGCGTTCTTACACCACAATGGAGATGCACACCTTACTGCCTTCCCCTCTTACAATTTTATGTGAGGCACGTGAATGGAGGGGCTGTTTTCCATTGTTAGCAGACATTAGGGATGATGTTCCCATGTGGTCAGCTGGGCATGAGTGCAGTTCTTTTCTAGAAAATGTAAATTCATAAACAGTCCTAGTAAATAATCCAATGAAAGTTCAAACTGAACTGACATTTTTCTTTCTAAACATACATAAAATAACTTGGATAAAGTTGGAAAGTTGGCCCTGAATCCTCACAGCTTTCACAGAGGAGTGAGTTATTGCATCATATTAATGCAAGGAAACAACAAATAAACCCAAATTTTGAATAATAGCTTTTATTTTAAAAAATTTAAAACTCTATAGTGGATCATGTTAACAATTGCTCCAGGACAGAAAAGTCATTGTAGTTCAGTTGGTGACGCTTCCTCACTTGGTCTGACATTTTGTACTGTCTTTGTCGCCTGTCCAGCAGAAAACATGAAGTTAAGGAGAACTGAGGGAGTGAATAACAGTGATGGGAGCAGGTCAGGCACACGAACATCATTGGGAAGGTAGATTTGGCTAAACACAATGCGTTTTGGGCTGCAAGATAGAGAGCCTAAGAGCAATTAATGCAGGTTACAATTACAAGGTGAGGGTTTGTACGCTAGGGTAAAGGCACCGGTAAGGATTGGGAAATGCGGAGTGCGAGCCCTTATCTCTGTGGTGTACTTAGTGGGCTGTATCTGTATTCTCAGAGGCATGAATGGGACATCAGGGAAGGATATTGCCTGCCTTTGGGGCACTGGGGATGTTTAGTTGCCTGCTTCACACATTGTAGGATTTTGGAGAACTATACAGAGACAGAGCTGCAAATATCATCAAGTACTGGAAAGTATGCAGTGTATAGAAAGACCTAAGATCACAATCTATTTAATTTAGTCAGATAAGGCTGAGAAGTGACTTTATTGTGGTCTTCTAGTTCCTACATGAGCATAAGATTTCTTTGGATACATGGTGCTGGAATTATGCAGAAAAAGACATGATGAGAAACAAGGACTGGAAACTGAATATAAGTTTAAAACCAGAAACAAAAGGCATCTTTTTACGAGTGGAGGCTTGTTAACCTCTGGAACAATATAGTCAAAATTTAGAAAGAAGCTGAAAATGTAATGGAGTCTTCCCTGGTCCATTACATGACAGGACTGGATGTTTTTCTGCTGTTGGAGTTGTGTTGTGCTTGATGAAACCCCTTCTCCAGGTAGGATCCCCTAAGGTGCGTTGTCCGAGTTATGCAGGGGTCAGAGCAACTATTACCTTTCTCATTTCTGGCTGTAAAATCTCTTGTTTGTTAAGATGTACTTATTTTGATGAAGCTGAGATCAGATGCTGTGCCCTCATGTAATCTCTCTTGCCAAGATGTCAGCTGAGATTATACAGATGTTGATTTATTTTGGAGAACATATGCTGCTGGCATATTGGAAAAATCCCAGCATTTAGCAGTTCTCTTCCATTTATATACAAACAGTTTTGTGAAGTCATTATTTATGTTTTTCATTCATCTTAACTCTAGCTTCTCACAGGCAAGATGAGATACTAGAAAGCAATAGGAAATGTGAAAAACAAGCTGTTCTGCTTAGTTTTCTGTTGTCAACACTCATCTCCTGGGAGGTTTTCTGATCTCAGAAATGCTTTTCCTCAGCAGCACTCATCTAATTTTACCATCCTAGCTCACGGTTCGTCTACAAGGCATTGCACCAGTGTCCAGACACAAGCCTGGCAAATTCCACACAGCTTCACCCCATACAGGGCTGTTTCCCAAGACACAACAGAGATTAGTCTCCAGTGGATTGGGGGAGCAAAAGTATGGGTTGGCCCTCTGCAACTGGAAAACACACAAGAAATAGGGTTTGGGCCAAGTTTTGAAAGTTACATTTCTCTGAAGTCTTTCAGAGGAATCTTCTGACTAGCAGTAGGATATTCTGGATTTGGAAGTTTTTACAATGTGTTTTCACACTTTTTTTTTTTTTGAAATACATAGATTATCTTGAATGACCGGACAATTGATGTGAAACAGGATTTCACTTTTGGAATCAACCTAGGCAATGCTGCCCACCCCTGTGTGACCTCACCATGTGCAAATGGAGGCACCTGTGTTCCCAAGAAGGACAGCTATGAATGTGACTGTCCCCTGGGCTTCGATGGGCAACATTGCCAAAAAGGTAACAATGGCTGCATATCAACCCATGGATCTGGAGCTGATCAGAAAAATAAGGAAGATTTAGCACCTACAACTGCTGCTGTACACATCCCTTTAAATAGAAACCCCAGAGGCCAGAGCTCCCCTTACGTCTGTGCACTTTCCCTGTATCTAGGGAAGAATTTGTTTTGTTGTTTAGGAATGTGGTAACTGTTATCCCAGCACAGGGCTACAATCCATAGATAGCAACCTGGTATCTAGTTGCTTGTGGTGAACAGCACTGAACACTGCCACTTCATGCACCTCCTTAATTGTGCAGTGCTATACAAAAGGGGAATTCCTGCCAGGGTCCTCCCACCAGCAGTTATGCTACATCCTGAAGCATGAGCATGGATAACCCTCGTAATTTTATCCTCCGTACAGCTGACAGCAAACTCAGTTCTCGCACACAGAAAGGTCTATTCCTATTTTAGACACTGACTCCTCTGATGGTAATTTCACCAGCAGCAGAGATTGTGCCTTGGTGGGGCGAAGGAGACCACCAAGGAGGAAGACTCATCCGCATGCACGTTACTCTCTTTTCTTTAGAGCCACTATAGTAGTTCAAACCTTAGCGTCAGGGAAGTGATAAGACAGCATGAAGTGTTTTAAAACAGTGCTTTAGGTTATTCCACTAGATGGAGACGTTTCACTTCTGTCAAGCTTCGTCTTGGAAAACTCCTAAGGGAAGGTTTTATAATGTAGCAGGAAACTTGGTTCAGAAGAGCTGGCTGACATTATTGTCTTCACCCACTGCTTCATTTCTCACAGGCATAAACTTCAAAGTTAAATGTGGTGGTTTTGGTTAAATTGTGATGAATAGATTGGCCTTTTCTTCAAAACAGACAATGTTTTAGAGCAAAATTGTCATATTAAAATACAATGCAAGAAACCTCTTTGCTTACGTTGTTGTGGTCTAATTAAGAGCCGAAACAACGTCATTTACCCTGGCTTTTTTGTAGGGAGGAAGGAGAATTGGGATTTTGGCTTTCTAGGTATGTGCAGGGTGCTAAATTTCTGACTTCAAGATGGTATCTGCAGCTGTACTGACACATCTCTGGGGGCAGTCAGTCAAGGGAATGCTTTGCAGCCTGGGTGTGTGCCTGCCTGCCCGTTTGATGAGTTCCTGTGCAGTGCTGAGGCCGCAGCTCCTCACCTCTGCTCAGCTCCTGGCCTGTGCTGAGCCCAGGGAGCAGTGTCCGAGATCATGGTACCAGCAGTGCTGCCACCTGGCTGGCATGTCCTCCCTGTTGTCACCTCAGAGGGTGTCCAGGCTTTCAGAGACGGTCTGAAGCACCTTTTGCCATTAGCCAGACCCCTTGTGCTGCTTCCTGTGTGAATCCAACCTTTATTCATTTTTAAGAGTGTCCAAAAGCATGAGTCACCTGGTTTCTGTTCCTGCACCCTGTGGCTCCTGTTCAGGTGCAGCTCAACCTCCCTGCACTTGTGCAGCCTCAGCTGCCACCAAAAATTGAAGGGTTTTCTGATAGATGTGCAGAGAGCAAGGAGATTGCTCCTGAACCTCAGTCCATGTCAGCCTTGATGAGAACCACCTGAAAGAGATTCCTCGAAATTATCCTTAACCTGTGTCTCTGCAGGGGTATAGACATAAGGTGAGATGCACGTCTGTGTCCTCTTCTGTTTCACAGGGGTTTTGGTTAGTGCACTCCTAAGGTATGTGAGGTGAAGGTGCTGTCTCCATCCTTGGTATTCGGCTGCTTTAAAAAAAACCTAAAATGCAAAGTGCTCGTGAGGAACTGCACCTCATTCTTCACCACTTAAAAACTCAAGTAATGCTGGTATGAGGTATATGAGATATTGATTCATATTGTAATGGTTCATTAGCTGAGGATTCAATAGAGTTTCTGCTGGCATTGCTAGGTTTTATATCTTCTGTCCAAGCTGTGGACACTAAAGGTATTTTTATATTTTAACTGTAAGGTGGAGTAGAACAGCAAACCTTTGTTTTCCCTTGGCAAGAGCTGATCCCTGGGTAAAACCTGGTGAGTCACTGGGATTTGGGAAGCAGGACTAGCAGAAGGATTTGGTGCTGGTCCCACCTGTTGGTACCTTTGTGTGTTTTGAGCAGACAAATACAAATACTTGGAGCAAACCAATTATAAAAACAGTGCTACCTTTGCAGGTGATTGTAGTCACTTACGCAAATGGTAGGTGGGGGATTACACATTTGCAGAAAAGTGGGAATGAAATTGGACTATGGGAGATTTCTAAGCTTTAGAATAATAAACCCAGAATGTTCTTGTTTTGTTTTGTGCTGACTCACTGCAGAGTGTGGAAGTTACTGCCTCAACAGTAAGTACTGCAAATTACGTGAAAACTGCTCTGTCATTCTGTGTTTGTCTGGATGCTGGGTTTCCATTAAGCCGGGCAAGTTTCTGTCCTTAAGCCAAAATATCTTCAAGGGTTATATAGTAATTCCTTAAACACTTTGCTGTTGGTACTTCAAACTGCATCCGAAGCATTTGGCAAGCTTGGAACAGGAGCTGTAGAGCTGGTCCCTGCATTTGCAGAGCAGAGGAGCCAGGCAGCTGGCTGAGGGTTTTGTGACGTGACTTCAGGCTGCCCTGCAGTTCAGAGCTCACTCCTGCTTGCAATGAAAGCTTTGGACCTTGTCTGCTGAACGGTGATGAGCAAAGAATGGAGGTGTTTAGTCCTCGATCTCCTGACTGCCCCAGCTCCCTTCCAGCCATAAAGATCCTGGATGCATCAAGGGTACTGCTAAAATTTGCTTGTTTTTCTGCAAAAAAGTCGAGTCCGTGAAACAAAAGAAGTGCAAGCAGAAGTAAATGCCCATCAAGCCCTGTAGAGGAAATCAGAGTACTCTGGCAAAGGCAAGGCTTGCTGCACTACACAGCAAGTGTAGTGCACTTCCCCTGCTGAAGGCAAGAGCCCTGGGGCTGTGGTGTAGGATGCAGTGGGGGAACAAGGGCTCCAAAAAGTCTCTGCTGCCATCGGATGGCTGGTGCCATCTGTCCAGTGCAGAAAGTGTCAGACCTGGTGAGGAAAGTCTGGCCAGTGTAACACAACTTCTGCAATCTTCCAACGACGTTGGCAGGCTGCAGGCTGGACATGGCCTGTGGTGGTTTCTTTAGACACATTAGGCAGCTTTCCTGATTTCACTATGGATGAAAACAGTCATTTGTCACTGTCTGAAATTCTCAGTCTTGGCACCTAGAGCTAAATTTCATATTGCTGTTGCTGGCTGCCAGACTACACCAGTTGTTGCATATCTGTGTCACAGTGAGCTCTAAAAGCCCAGTCAGACCCTGTGTTGCATAAAGAAAGCAAGCATCTCTGCCCTGGAAAGCTTGAAATTTATATAGATGGGATTAGCTGTGGGTTGAAGGGATTACTCTTCAGGAAGAAAATAGGATGAAGGCATCTATTTTCGGTAATTTATACAACTGGCTTGTATTAATGCAGCAGTCAATTATGGGAGATCAGCAACAAACTGTAGGATGTTCACTCAACAGAAAAGTCTGTTTAGGCTGGTGCTCATTGCCTGGAGAAGGGCTCTGTATCAGGGATGTTCAGTGATTTATGTCACACGGCTGAGTTATTCTGCCAGAGTCTTATCCATGGGCAGCAGTGCACCAGCCCCAGGTCTGGCTACAGTGTGGGCCACTGTCCCTGCTGTACACCACAGGGGTACCTGGGTCTGTCCCTAGAGAAATGCTGTATGGGGGACACAGAAGACAACCCCCAAGGCCGCACTGCAATGTTGAGTACACCAAGGGGCTCCACAGCCTCTGCCATGCAGCCTTTAGCACAGTCTCGGTTGCTTTCAATAGACATAAAGTGATCTGGGACACCCCATAAGTCCTCCCTGGAGACAGCCTGCCCACCACACTGCACCGCAGGGCTGAGCTCTGAGCAGGCAGCAGCCACTCTGTGCAGAGTCACGTACACTGAAAGAGAAAACAAGAATCTCACAGGCTGTGTGTGCTGCCTCAGCCTCCCTTTGCAGGGTGAGAGTTCCCTCATGTGCTCTGCATATGGTTCTCTGCTAGGAGCCGGGGAGGAGTTTCTTAGTCTATAAACAAGGGTGGTTAATGCATAAGCTTTGGCAGGGGGGAGTGTTGAACCACGTGGAGAATTGAGGAATGTGGAAATGGGGGTAAAGATAAAATTTGCAATGTTTTCCCAATACTTCATATTTTTCTGCACTAGTATTTGTGTTGGAGCAATATATTAGGCTCATGACATGAAGGCCCCATGCAGAGGGACTGTCAGCAATTTAAACTCCCTTAACTACTGCTGCTACCTTTAGGTAAAAACTGGCAGTGCCTTTTTGCAAAGCAGTGTGGGTTCAGCTCAGTTCTGTTCCACTGGCACATACCTGCCACTGCTGGAGTAAATCAATAAAACAGTCTTGTCTCTTTTTTTCCTTCCATTTCCATGTCAGCTACCTGACACTGATCTTCATTTTTTGTGTTTACTTCTCAGCCATTACAGAAGCAATTGAAATCCCACAATTTATTGGTCGCAGTTACCTCACATATGATAATCCAGATATCCTGAAAAGGTAATGTATCTCCTGTGAACCTAAGTATTCTGTTTCTGAAATGTTATAATGTTAGCAGCCTTATGTGGGAGGGTGTACTATATTTACATGTTTTAAGCTGTATTTATGATATTTCTAGCTGTATTTCTGCAATATGTCTAAATTTAAGGGAAAATACATTTTAAGTGCATGTACTGGTGGCTTAGTTTTTTATATTTGAGCATCTTGCAGCCTGTCAAGAAATTGCACACGTATTTCTGGTGTGGAGAGAGACTGGTTCTTCCCTGAGGGCAAAGAACAGAGTACAGAGCCTGTGTCTCTAAAGAGATTAAGAACATTAACTCCTTTTTAACTCCTGCTTTAACCTAACAGGTAGACCCTCAAAGTTACATTTTTGACTGCTCTGTACCTTAGAACATCACCACATTCCAGCAAATTGCGGTTTGTTTCAACAAATTCCTCCATCCATTTCAGTCACTGATTAGAGAAGGGTTCACCAGTGTTGTCACCTGCCATTCAGTACCTTTCACCTACTGGGACTTTCTGATTTTCCATTCTAATGCTTCTTCCACTGGCTTCTGAGGGCACCACATCTACTGGACATTCTAAAAATCTGCTTTTTGGGCTGGATTTTACATTAGTCTTGAGGAGAAAAAGGATTTTCTCTTGTTTGTGTGGAATAACATAGCAGCCATTGTGTTTGGGATTCTGGAGAGACGAGTTCAGTTCCGGTGCTCTGAAATGATGGAAATGGAGATGTGAACCAGAATCCTTCACATCAGTATATAGATGAGCTACAGGACAGTAACCCACCCAACCAACATAGAAGAAAAACCGAATCATCTTTTATGTTTTTTTTTGAAAGAAAACAGTTGCAATTTAGTATTTTATAATTATTTCCTTCTTCTACATTAAACAGGGTGTCAGGAACAAGAACGAACGTGTTCATGAGGTTTAAGACCACGATGAAGGAAGGTCTTTTGATGTGGAGGGGAAACAGTCCCATGCGACCTAACAGTGATTTCATCTCTCTAGGCCTTCAGGAGGGAGCGTTAATATTCAGGTAAACTTTCTCTGCCTTGTTGGTGTAGCACACAGGGCTCGGAGGAGTTGCTACGACACGTCCAGTGCACTTGTCCCTTGGTACTGTGTGAGACACATCCTCAAAGTTTTGTTCAGTGGTGGGTCCCATTTGCTCTCTGGGAAAGGATGTAAGTTGAAGAGGTAATGTGCTGCAAGATTTGCATCACTCTTTCTTCACAGTTTTTTCAAACATCAGGGCTTCATTGTGATTTTCTAAAAGGTTTCTTATGAGGGGATGAATACTGTTGGTAAGCCCCCCGCAGGCCTCTTAAAGCCGTCTCAGTTGGGCAGAGCAGGGTAGGGCTGGTGGAGGGAGCAGGTGTTGAGGACAACCTCTGGTGGTGCCAGTGCTCACTGTGGGCTCTCTTTTTGCCAGAGAGTGCACACGGGAGCAGGGCTTCCACCATCTCAAACCCCAAATAGCCAGCTCTGTGGCACACACAGAGCCGTCACCACCTTGTTTCTGCCACCATCTACAGAATCACTTACTTAAGCAGTAATACTGGTGTGAAAATGGTGAAACTGGGGTGTATTGGGAAATGCTGGGTTCTTGCTCCAGGATCTCTTTCTCCTTTGCAGACACTCAGTCAGACCCTGTGCAAGGTTTTTTGGTGGTGCTTCTTTGGGACTCCTGTGTTTTGAAAGCCTTGTCTTTCCTCACAGTGCTCCTTTAGGTTGTGTAAGACCAATACTGAAACAGCAAACTACAGATGCCATCACTATTGCAGATTGTTGTGAGACACTATCAATGATGTAGCAGAGAGTTTATTATTTAAGTTGATTTTTTTTTTACTTTACTTAGCTGGCTGTTCTTTGCTACCATGGATGTATAGATAAGTTGCACATTTCTACTTAAATTAATTTCTTGAAAGCTTTTTTTTAATGTGTTTTATCAGTGGCTAACTTGGCAAAAACTCTTGGCTCCTCATTGTTTTATAAACAAGGAACCAGCTCTGCAGGAGTGGTGCATTTTTAAAATGTCTTTGGGACGGACTGTCTTTCCAAGATGAGTGGTAGTAATGATGCCTCGAAGTGGCTACCTGAAAACGAAGGCTAGACAAGATTAAGAGAATAAAAGTAGGTATTTATTTGAAGGGCGGTCAAAGGTACACCTTGGGCAGTCAAGAGGCTACATCCAAGATGGACGATGGGTTACGGGTTCTTCCCACTTTTATGTTTGGTCCATTTGCATNATTTATTTAACAAGCAGAGTGCACGCAGGCATGGGAAGAAGAATTATGTCAAATAATAAAACCTCTCGCTGTAGAGAGAACCTGGTAAAATTCGAAGTCCTTTGTGGTGTGGCTCTCCCCTCTCCAGAGCTGAGATTCAGTGTGGGCCCCTCCAGGCTGCAGTGTAGGGCCTCCCAGTATGTTCTGGTGTTCTGAACAGTTCCAGAAGAGTTCTTGCCTCAGCTAGCAGACGAGCGAAAAAAAGCGAAGAATTTTAACTCTCCACCCCTCTCCTGAGAACTGGAACCGAGAGCTGGGAAAAGCAGGAAAAGTTCTTTTCTCCGCTCTGCCACAGCGGTGAGAGAATGCAGGGGAGTGCACATGTTCTTGAGATACAAACTGCTCTGAAAAAGTCTGCCTGGCTTTTCTCCCCCATCTCCTGAAAAACAGCTTAAAGACACAGGAAGGCACAGGATTCATGTCTGGCGTAGGGCAGACAATAGGGAGTACAGTATCATACAGTCACCCCAGGACATATGTCTGACCAGCATGAGAGAGCACCACTCTATTCTGTCTGTTTCCGAGGCACAGTGCATATTTTATTAGGGTTGTTGCTCTTCCCCAGATATGAAGATACTCAGAGGCTTTAGACCAAACCAGCTGAATTTTACTGAAAAATTTGTACCTTCCACATGCATTTAAGAAGGTGAAAAATTAAGTTACCGAAATAAAACTCTCATAAGCAATCACTGCTTACTGAAGGGGAGCAACAAAAAAGATGGTGAAAGGACAAATGCAGAAAAATAAATCTTTCCAAAAGGTTGATCCTCATGCTGGTTTTGCATCTTTTGAGAGGTGAGGTCAAAAGACTATCAGGGCTGCGAATCGGTCAGAAGAATTTTCCTGCAGGCCAAGTTTAGATGTTTGTGTTCTGATCCAATTTGAAATCCAAAGCACACCTTTTTTTTCCCATTTTCTATGGTCTTATTCCCTGTACAGTGCACCTGCTGCTGTAAATCCTTTCTGTTTCTCCCTGCTTCTGTAGAGGGTTATTTCACTGTTGTAGGGGGATTCACTGGGGATATGATCTCATTTTTGTAATCAAAGGTCTAACACTTTGATGCAATCTTTAACACACAAATCCGCTTGGTTTTGACCTAGACTGGTATCTGCATCCTGCATAAGTGCGGTGCTTGCCTGAGACTCACTTAAACCCCTGGGAAACAAATTTGGGAAAAGCAGTTTGCTCTGGGCAGCTCACAGTTTAATGTGCTGGTCTTGAGAGCCTTTCCCTGGTGATGAGTTCATTCCATGTTCAGTCTTTTCTGGAGAGACAGTGATGCTGGCTTTAATCCCTCTTGCTTGCTACGGGCTCAAGTCCAGCAGCGGCTGGCTCTGGCTAGTTCATCCGGAGCACCCAATAGCTCACTGTGCTGTAGCATCTACTTCTCTTTTGTTAAGGTTAGCCCAAGCTTCAGAGACCCAGAAGGTGCCTGAAGTGTAAACGTGATGGGGACATTATATCTGCTGAGTAATTTTAGTAGAAGCAAACACAAAGAAATAGTCAGAGTGGCAGCTGAAGCAGGGAACTTCATAATTATCTCTGCATTTATTTGACTTCATATTTTCTAACAGCACAGGTCCCAGCCTTCCTTATAATTCAGATGATTTGTAGATCTATTATAGGTCACATGCTTATTTGCTCTTGTAAAAATTTATTATTACCCGTGTTTGCAGCTTTCCACTGCTGTCTCCCATTAGGCCGAAGATCTGTAGACCACTGACCTTCATAATCCCCTGGTTTGGGGAAGAATGACCATGCAGAGACTTTTTTCTTGCTCCCAGGGAAAGTTGGTGATGGTGCCCACTCTGACTCAGGGAGTTTTGCCGGCTTGTCCATGAGACTGAGTTTGCAAAATAAGAGCACTGCTGCTGGGACTCTAAAGGACTCCTCTGGTTGCCCCAAAATCCGAGCCAAAGGGGAGTAAGGATGCCTGAGCAACTTGGCAGGCAGCTGGTCCTTTCAAGGAAGGCAGTAACACTTGAATTTTTTTTAATTGCAGCTACAATTTGGGCAGTGGCATCGCTTCCATCACGGTGAACGGCTCCTTCAGTGATGGCCGGTGGCACAGGGTCAAGGCTGTTCGGTAAGTGGACAGGCTTCATCTGGGAGGTGCTTGGGGGCCACCCTGCCATTAAAGATGCTGGTTGGCATGTCTGGGTGCTGGTGGGGTATGAATCACTGTGGCCTCACACTCAGACATTGCCTAGGAGAGGAACTGTTAGCAACTTGGCTGTTTGAGGACGATGTACACAAAGATTGCTGTATTTGAGGTGACAGTGCCAGCTCAGCACAGCTCAAGGCAGGCTGCCAAAGTCATGCAAGGCTATTCTGGGGCTGTGACAGACATTCTATTAAACCCGTACCATTTGGGGTAAGAGTATTTTTCTATAATGTCTGCGTTTTAAAATTCCCTAGTGAGCATTTTGAGGGCTGGCACAAGTGCTGGAGCACAGACAGTGTAAACCTACTTCTATTTGGAGGAGGTGCAGACATCTTGCAGTGTATATATAACTCATATTTATAACTCATTACCTCATGGGAGCCAACTGTGTCCAGTAGGGAAAGCACACATCCCTCTCTTAAGGAGAGGTTGATTCCCTGGAAATCACAGTCTGACATTAGCAGAGCTTGTTACCAAATTCAGTGAGAATAGGAACCCATCAAGTAGCTTCTCTGTCAATACTGTTATTGACCATATGTAAAATGGCTCTAGTGAGAAACAAAACTGCGTAGAAGTATGTTTTGCCTTAGCTTGCCTGTTTTTTTCCCTTCTGCTGAAGCTTCTGCTGTTTACTTTTAACATTACCTTGGATTTTTAACAACAGGATGTGTCCATACTATCCTCTCCCTTAGCTGTGCAATTTGACTCTTTTCCAGCACTTTCTGCTCTACAAATGTGTCCTGCACACTTTGCAAGTCTTTGCAATCTATTAAAATATCCTAAAACTTGAGAAGTCTGGATTGCCATAGAGCACTGTGTCTGTGGGGCTTCCCAGTCCCAAGCGTTCACCTTTAACCCTGCCAAGCTCTGAGTTGCCCTGGTCTCCCAGCGAGTGGAAGATGCTGCTGCTCCTCCCCGCTTCTGATTGTAGGCTGGATGCACGAGAGTGCTTTGCTTTTCATTTCAGGGATGGACAGTCTGGCAAAGTAACCGTGGATGATTATGGTGCCAGGACCGGTAAATCCCCTGGGAAGATGAGGCAGCTGAATATCAATGGAGATCTCTACGTAGGTGAGTGCTAATTATTCACATTCAGGACTGAAATGCAAGGTCAGCTGCAAGGCAGGGCTTTTCACCTCTGTCCATCTCCTGTTGGAGGTGTCACACTGCAGCCTTTAGTCCTCCACAGCCTGTTTTATGTGCGGAGGCCTCTCTGTGTGGGTGGGGGAATTAGTATGAGAAGGGACCAGCACCACGGGATGCCCTATGGTATTCCTGGCAGGTACACAGAGAAACAGCAAGAGGCAGTGGGAAACCCCACACCTTAGTGGTTCTGGGCACAAGCTTATTCTTCTCTTACTGATGCTACAATTTATGCAATAAATAATTAGCATCCTACTTCATTCCCTCCTTCTTATTCCCTCTGTACTTTCAAGTGCTGAAAATGTTTATTTAAAACAACACAGAGGAACCTGTAAATTAAAATTCCCTTCTGAGGGGAGGAATGCTAGGAAGGCTAATGGCATTGCTGGGTGTGCAGCCTGCCAAGCAGGAGCAGACGCCCATGTTGGTGAAGGGTTCCTCACGGCTGCCCTTCCCACAGGTGGCATGAAGGAGATTGCCCTGCACACGAACCGGCAGTACCTGCGGGGGCTGGTGGGCTGCATCTCCCACCTCACGCTCTCCACTGACTACCACATCTCGCTGGTGGAGGACGCCGCCAACGGGAAGAACATCAACACATGTGGGACCAAGTGACAAGAGAGGAATCCCGGTGCTGAGGACCCGTTGTGTGCTTGTGTGTGTGGCTGAGCAAGAGCTGTCTTCTACAGCCGGACCATGTTTGCCATCTGGGAAGGTGACAAGGCCAAAGGGAAACCCAAAAAAACCCAGAAGAACATTTTACCCTCTCATTCCCTCTCCTTTCCTCTCCTTTCCTGACCAAGTGAAACCAAGTATTTTGTGTATGAACCGTGCCCTCTACCCCTTAAGTGTTTAGTGAACGCTAAAGGTTGTGCGTCAGTGCAAATGGCAAAGTGTGATGTTATGAGTAGCTCAAT
This sequence comes from Oreocharis arfaki, assembly GCA_013398015.1. NCBI lineage: Eukaryota > Metazoa > Chordata > Aves > Passeriformes > Paramythiidae > Oreocharis > Oreocharis arfaki. The sequence continues at coordinate 824,844 of VZRR01006745.1, read as the reverse complement.
GACTGTGTCGTGGTCCTTAGGTTGTCTTTTGTAGTATCAGAGAAAGCAGTCTTGAAACACCTGCCATCACCCCACCCTGCAGTGATTCAGTGACTGTGCTGTTCAGCAAATACACCGTCAGGCAGCATATTTCTGCATTCACATGTAGGTCCTGGAACAAGCAGTTCTCCTTACCACTCTCTGATTTAGCTAAATTATGTTTCATCCTGTGTAACAGGATAACAATGACTGGTTTCAAAATATTGTTGTTTGTTGAGAAGGAACGTTCTTACAAGTCTACTTTTTTATTACAAGCAACAAAAACAATGAACCAATTTTGTAGAAGTAATTTTATACTTGTCTATTTTTTATAGCAGCAGCAGACCTGCTTACATGGCATCACTTTTAACATCTACATGTACTATACAATTAGCTCTTTGCACACTTTCCTAAAAATAGAAAAGTGACCTGTGGCTTAATGTCTGTATTATACAGTTTTAATGGGGATATTTGTGAGTTATGACCAGTTTTACATCTGACTCTTTTTGTTCTGTAAATTTTGACAGTTTAAAATTGTACATTATGAAGCTTTCCTGTCTCAAACAGATTAAAAGATTAGGAAAAAAAGAGCAAACGCGTGCTACTGTGGTATTACAAATCATCTTTTTATTTCTTTTTTTAATTTTGGAAAAATGAGAAAAGGGATTGTGAGAGACCTTGGTAGGTGACAGTCCTCATAAAATGTTATGTTTTCTAGGCACTGGAACAGCACTTATACAACCCTGATTGCCAAAGTGTAATTTAAGCAGGCAAACAGAGTGCTGTTGAGACACTGAAAGAGTGGTCCAGAATTTCATAATTTGGAGATTTTTCTTCCTTAATTCTTTGTTCAAAGTGGATGAGTCAGGGGTTTTGGGGGGGTGGGATGGGGAAAGAGAGACCAACCATGCAGCAGGGCACCCCACAGCCTGCCATGTGCCCGTGGCAGGGAAAGCACAAACTTCCTCAGGGGCACAGGCTCATCTGAATGCCTGTGAGCTAAAAGGACCTGATGTGGTGAAAGCAATGGAGGTGAGGAGGTTTCTGCTGCATTTTTACTGCACTCAGAGTGCTCCTGGCTCCCTGACAGCTCAAACACATTCCCCAGATTCATCCCACCTACAGCGAATCTAGATAATGGCACAGGCAAATACCTGCCAAGAACACCTCTGCTCCTGTCCTGCATGCTAAAGGGACACCCTGATCTCTTAGATGAAAGATCTTGTGCTGCTTGTAGATAAGGTAGCAGTGGTGAAAAACAAATGCAGGCACTCATTAGGAACAGAAAGTAACAGAAAATTCATGGTGGTGCCGTCATGTAATGAGCACCTGTGCTCTGCCCCCTGTTCAAATGATACTTCAGTAATAAAAGGTCTGTAGAAGACATGGGCAGCGTGCAGAGGAGCTGCAGGCACTCATGGTTCTCCTCCCAGGAGAAGCAAAGTTTTGTTTGGCTCGGGGAGCCCCAGGGGAAAGAGAAACCTCCATGGTTGGGAAAATGCAGGATAAAGTATACAGGATCAAGATGTGCCTTTAAAACGAAAGCGAGTGGAATTTGATGCCTTAGGGTGTAAAAGGAAAATGTGTAGAGTTTGAGAAGGGTGAAAACTAAAACCTCTGGAGGCTGAAGGTTTTTCTGCCTCCTCAGTGCAGCCCTATGGCAGTGACCAGACACAGCCTGTGCTTGGGTTGTGTCTGAGCCACTGGCTGCCTGAGAGGGAAAACTCACGTTTTATGGACTTGAAGGGTTTCCCAGGTGCTGGTGACCTGTCCTGACCTGGCACAGAGTCAGGGAGGTTTGAATGGCTGTACCGCTAATCCTGAGGACCTGTCGTGCTGCTGCTGATGGGGCACAACCGTGGTCCTCAAACAGCATCATCCTCTGCTCTGTCTTACGTGCCTCTCCTTTCCCATCCTTTCATTTCTGTCACAGGGTTTGGAGACCAGTTCCAAGACAAACATCTGGCGGGAGAGGTCTCTATTTTAAGATAATTTACTGCAGAATACTGGGCGCTTTGGTACAAGGCTGTACTTCGCCAAAACGAAAGCTGCTCTTCGAAATGCAGCATAGGGAGGGGAGTGGTTAGGAAATACCTTTGTTGTTGTTGTTGTGGAAAAAGAAGAGCAGCAAATGGCAGCTCCCCAAATGCCTGTTTCCAGCTGTGCTTATCACAGCGCGGGCATTTGGGGCTGGCGACGTCGCCCTGCAGCGTGATGCTGCAACCCTGCAGGCTGAGCAGAGCCGCACAGCTGCGCGGTGCCGGCCGGGCGGGCGGTGGAGGCGTGAATTGCAAAGATGCTGGGCGGTTTTAGTCATTTAAGGAAAAGAACAACAACAAAATCTTTTCTGCATCTTTTTAAAGATAGTCTGAGAAACATCCCTGATCAACATCTCCGCTCTCCCTGGTGAGGCTTGGGGATGGGAGAGTTCCACTCCAGAGGCTGAGTAGGTGACAGGTGCCAGAAAATCAGGAACATCTGGCCACATGTGGAGGCTCTGCCCTCTGCCCTCTACCACCCTCCCCACTGAAGCTGGGTCAGGGAAGGAGAAAGGAAAGGTGGACAGGGCATGGCAGAGTGATTAGTCATTTTCCCAGGAATTGGCCTGCATGTGCTACTCACTGTCTCCAGGAATGTTTATTAGCACATTACTCATTGCTCCAGCTGACTCAGATGCAAGGCATGACCCCAGTGCTGAACAGGGTAGGTTCCTGCCGGTTGGAAAGTTGGTTGGTAAGTTCCTGCTGTGTCCCTTTTGCTGCAGGTACCTGTGCAAACCAGCAGTGAAGGCAGCAGTCACAAGAGCTTGTACCTCTCTTTGCAATTTAATCTCCTTCCTTAAACTGAAGTTCTTATCTTTCTTACTAATTTTCCACATTAATCCCAAAATATATAACATTTCACTTAGTAGGGCTAAACTCCTGCCTTGGTGCCAGCTTTGGAAGGCTGAGTCAAGCTTTGTGCTGAGCCCTGGCTGCTGCTTCGTGGTTGTCCCTTGCTTTGCCCAGGGCAGAGTGCGTCTTGCTGCTCTCTACTACTCCTTCATCTCGATGGGAAGCAGCTACTGGGAATCAGCAGTTGAGTTTAATCTGCTTCATCCTGAAGGAAAATAAGGGAAAAAGAAAAAGAAAGCAAGTCGAGGGGTTGTAAAGCCAGATGAAACTTAGTAATGCTTCCTCTGGTTGGCAAACCCTTGCTGCACTGGTTTGGGCTGGGTGGCCAGCTAGGAGCTCATTTCTATCACGGTTAAAAGTTATTATTTTGTCACCCAGGCTGTCATTTTGAGAAAAAGTTTTCATTCCACTTGCACAGCAAAATAAGCTGGGTGGGAAATGTATTGTTCCAGCTCTGGATGTTCAGCTCCCTCCACGACACAATCACCCCTCAAGGGCCAGATCTCTCACTTTAGACGGCTAGATGAAGTACAGTCGTGGTTTGCCCATGGAGAGCAACAGCCACATCCCGTTAGACAGATGCATCTTTTATCAGCATTTTATTTCTTGGGTGGCATGTGTGTGTGTGGGGGGGGGTCCTTTCCCCAACTCTCTCCCACTCTGTTTTTTTATTGGTTTGAGTCAAGTGATGCTGTGTCCCTGATTCTGCACTTGGGCATTTCACTCATGAATAACAGCCTGGTGCCAGCATCCATGGCCACTGCAGCTCTGCAAGGTCCTGGCTTTCTGTCCCTGTCCCTATGGACAGGACTCGACTCATCTGTGAGTGCCCTCTTGTCAAACTCCTTGTGATGGAGACTGCCTGGCAGTGCTGTGACCGACTGCCCTGATTTCTTTTGAATATCCATTCACTGTCACAGCATTTTTCTTTGTTCATTGTGCACAGGACAAAGATGACATTGTTCATCTTCCCCTGCTCATTCATTTTAAATCTTCCCTCAGTCTTTCTTTCTAGGAAAACAACTGTGCCAGTTCTTTCAACGCTGTCCCCACAGACCATGTTTTCCAGCACTTTATGCTACTGAGATGTATGGGGAAGCGTGGAAGAAACGGAGCTACAGAGCAGAGACACACCATGTTTTGTCTCACAAACAGCAGCTTTCCAACCTAATTTTTTGTTTTGCAAGCTCTTAAATAGTTTCTATTGGCAGTAGTGGCAGCCTAGGTCATTACTTTTTGTGGACATGGGGGAATTTTCCTAAATTTTTCTGCCTTTTGAAAACATGGGAGGAGCAGTATCTCGTATTTTCTTTACCATTTCAGTTGCTTCCATTTTTTCTCTGTCTCTACAGTTTTCAGTGTTGGTGCCAGCAAAGCAAAATTCAAAAATGGAATCACCAATTTATCATCATGTTTATGCAGTTTTCATTTGAACTGATTGTTCTTACCAAAACACAGACTTCTTTTAATAGCTAACAAATGTTTCATACAGAGGGACTTTAAGCTTTATTTTTGTGCTGAGAGAAACTTTCTGTGGTTGCAAATCCAGGGGAGTGCTGTGCATTAATGCTGCAGCCAGCGCCACATTGGGAGCAACCAGCACTGGCAGCACAGGAGAGTCAAGCAGAAGATAAGGATGTGTGCTGGAACAGGGCCAGAAAACATGGATGGTGACTCTCTCTCTCCACCCTCATTGTGATGGTGACACACGGGACAGTTCTTGGTCCCTGCAAAAAAACCTCCTGCTTTCATGGTTCTCTGGTGTTGCTGTTGTGTGAGTATCTCCATGATATTTGTATCTCTGCTCACTCCAGCTGCCCAGGAACTGTGTTAAATGTCCACCCCAACTGGATTAGCCTGGTTTGGCCAAGGATTGAATGAGCTATATCTGAACACTTGCAATATCTTCAGAAGATACTGCAAAGCCATCATCCTGTTATTTCCTTTAGACCTGAGACACAGATGGTGGAGTGAGACCTGTCTGGGACTCTTACCTGGTGTCCCTGCTCTGAACAAAGCAGTAGCAGGGCTGGAGAGGGCAGCTGTGGGTTTCACTTTTGGAACAATTGAAGCCTTTCCTCATTTCCACAGCTATAAGTGTTTCAATCTTTTCAGAGCAGTACTTTTCAGTCTGGCTAAAAGACCTTAATCCCACAGCTCCCCAGTGCTCAGAGGAGCTCCCACATCCTGCCCAGCTGCTGTCACACCAAGCTCACTAATCTGCAGACAACAAATATTGAGGCAAGGAATTGACTCTGACTTCCAAGAATGCCTCCAAAGAGATGGAGAGAGCACAGTGCCACCATGCCACGATGGTTTCACGTGACATGCTGTGATGTGGCACCCGTCATTTCACACATTGCTAAGTTCAGGTGCCATTGCCAAGCAAAAGTGCTGTGGGTTAGATGAGCCACAAAACTCTTGGCTGTCGCTAGGACACAGTGACAAGACATAAATGGCCTCAAACATAAGGCCCATGTTACAACCACTGTATTAGCTGGTCATCTCTGTTCCACTGAAACATGCTGAGAAAGTGTCCTCTGCCACTCAAACCAGCCCCAGAGAGCACAGCCTGGGCCCCATCATCCTGCTGTTACACCTTTCATCCGGGCACACGGACCTTCACCATGCAGACATGTCCACCACAAAGAGTCTCCAGGGGTGATGTCTGCACACCTCAGCCCAGGCATGCAGGGGGATCACATATCAACCCCGAGCTGTGCTAGAGCCACAAGCTGAGGAGGACACAGGTAAGTGACCTGGACATTTTCCTATCACTGCATCCCAACAGGAGGACTTCAGTGGGCCTTGGATGTGCGAGAGTTTGCTGTGCTCAGGAGAAGCTGCTCAGGGAGTATCTGTTACTACCCACTCTGACTATCAGGAAGCCAAGGCTGTTCTTGCTAGATCCTGTGGTTATTTACTCTGGCACAAAATTCAAATAACTCTGTTTGTACTGGAGCATGATCAGAATTTAACTCTTACTTAAAAAATAAATAGGAAAGTAAAGAAAATGAAGACATATAAGAGTGTAAGAAAATATATTTATTAAATTCCATGGCAATACTATGGTAAAATTGTTAAACACATGCTTACTTTAAGACACCCAAGCAATACAACAAGAGTTACAACAGGCAAGCAAGCTAGGTTTAAAATGTATGCAAAGTTGTATTTTAGTGTTAGGTTAGTCTTAAATGTCAACTGCCACACTGAAATACTATATCCCCAACATGATCCCATGCTTCCTTTTTAAAGCATGCATTTGTTTAACTGCTTAGCTGACAAATTTTCATATTGATACACTTTGTTGAATCAGTATTTTACTTGACATGCTACAGCTTCATTAAAGTGCCTTGTGATGATTTTGCTAAAATTGTGAAAGAAGTAATTTTTCAATAGCAGATATGGAAGCTGGAAGATTTCAGTATCATTCAGCAACAAAAATATGTTGAATGACTTATTAGATTTAGTGTGTTATGAAGACTATTTTTTTCAGCTCAGTCTATTGATCTATTCTCACAATTAACTTCTATAGATGGCTATTTGAAATTGGCAAACAATATTTTCACTAGTATTAAACAAAAGTCCATTAAAATCTTCATAAAAACAGAACATAAAAAACATCTCTAAGCAAATTATTTATGCTGTAAAAAATATGGTATAAAAAGAGCTAAAAAAACATTGAACCAGTTCACAGTATATGCTTTAAAGTTACAGCATTATAGTACAATGTTGTGTGGTTTTTTCAGGTGACCTGTATGATTACACCAGTTCCGATGTTTTGTGCGCCATAACAGGCTCAAAGTTCAAATTACTGCTACCTTCAAGTAGGATTTCAGACATAAGTTGTTTCAGTTGTCTTATCTTTTTGTTATCCCCAGCTTTACAAACTTCTGACACGCTATGAAACATAAAATGTTGTTCATACAAAGCCATTCTTGAACCACATTAAGAAAACATTGACAAAATGATGTTCAAAGATTTTTTAAAAATTGTATTACTCCTACTAAAGAGGGTGATCTTTCTATTTTATTTTGTCCTGTTCAAGTTTTTTATTTTTAAAGTTTTCTTAATCCAAGTAATGAAAAAGAGAATATTTCATTTTTCGCTTTGTCTCTGGGTTAGTTTTACTCACTACCTTTTGCACAACATGAGACCAAATGAGTTGCAAAGGTATTGAGCCTTCCAGTGGAAGCTGTGCATACACCTCCACTGAAGCTTGCTTTGAGTCAAAGTGCAGATTTGGGACTGTCCTAGAGATTTTGTTAGGTATCACATTAAAAACCAAGGATTTCATCAGCTCTGCTGCACCACAAAATCACCTGGGCAGTGCTGTCACAAGAAGAGGGTGAGACTGGAAAGGGATTAACGCCATCCTCTCATGAAACACCCTGCCATTAGACCAGCTCACCTGCATTGGGAAGCTGAGCCTCTGCCCTCCAAAACGCAAAAGTCCTCTGGAGGTTATTTTTTTTCAGTTGTAAAAGCAGAAGGAATTAATAGATGTTTTGTGGGGGAGAAGTATTGTCACGCACCCTGGGACAACTTAAAAAGTTACAGAAAGCCTGCCAATATCATCTGAGGTTTGTTTGTATAACATGCAAAAAGGAAGCAAACACTGGCTATCTTAGAAACACTGGGGGCAATCCAGAGTTATATAAATGGGGGAGGGGAAAGAAAACTGTGGTGGAAGAAACTGTTTTCCAGCTCCTAATGAGATATTTAGGACAGTCTTAAACATAAGGAAATTAAACACTCCAACATTTCTGGATCCTTGTCTAGCATTTGGGGTCTGGGACTGTGTTTCCAGGCTGGCTAAGGAAAAGGCAAAGAAAAAAAACCAACAAATTTTGAAAACTGCCAATAGCATCTTTAAGCATCAGCCACGCAGGGCACCACTTAATGCACAGCACCGCAAGTGGTGCTAAGTGTATTGGGAGGAGCACAGATGGCAGCTGCTTCCTCTAGACAAAACTGTCTCAGAAGGTATATATTCATGCACAGGACTCCAAAAAAATCACTTTGGCAACTGCAAGCCATCTTCCTCTGCCTTATGCACCTAGGCACATGATGATGTAAGCACATGTGTGCATAAAGGGTTAGGACTTGGTGCTATAAATATTAAATGTCATTTACACTGAAGCCTTCATCAAAGTCTGTGGCAGAACAGAAGATGCTATTTACATGGGAAGCTCTTTGTAGATTTATGGTACACAGAGCCTTGTTAGCAACCTCATTAAATGTTACATTTTTCTTATATATTTCAAATTCTTTTACTATATTTCTATCTACTTGTAGGGATACAATTATTGTATTTACAAAGCAGTATTTATTTAAAAATAGAGCACACAATTTATCATTGCCTTTTCAGAGTGATGTCTAAGCATCTTCTCTTTCCAATGCACCCAGTTGCTTTCATTTTTGCTCCTATTCATGTTCAACTGAGTGTCCTGGAGGACATGGTCACAGGAAACACCACAGCACTAAGCTTTACCCAGCTGAACCTTTCAATGGCAACAAAAAAGGTGGTTTGAAAATGCTTTTTCAGAGCAGCCTAAAGCTCGAGGTCAGCAGGAGTGTGCTGCTGCCATGTTCCTAGCAAAGGAGAGTTCTGGTCCCCCACCTAAACCAAAGATGAAGAAACACAGCACATCTGCCAGGTGAGCTATGACAGACAACACAGATACTGGTTCCCTTTGGAAATGGTTTACCCATGAAAGCAGCAACTAGAGATAATAAAGAAGCCACCACAGCAAATGTCAGTTATCGGGTTCTAGGTCTGCCTACACAGCCACTGCTTAGCAGGGGAGGTAATTCACTGCCTGCCTGTAATATTAGCTTACTATTTTGTCGATATATTAACTAGTAGTTCTGTGAGGTATATCACATGCAGATCTACCATCCCAAAATCTAACACACAAACCTGAGATCCCAGATCTCCGTGCATGCCAGAAAAACAAAAATAATGAATGTGGCAAATAGGAGAATGCACAGTGATACATCAAATGTGACTGATGTTCCACGCATACAGTGAACAGTACAAAAACCCATTACAAAACTTAAATTGTCACATATGACAGGCATGGCTCAAAAATGAAAAGCAGCAGAACCGATGACTTTCTTCAGAAAGCAATTGCTTGGCATTAATACTCTGCATCTCTGAACATTAATCCTGGAGGACTGAAGCACTGAGTTAGGTATAATAGTGATTTGGACACTATCCCTTCTGGTCATATCCCTTCTGGAAGTTGTTGGGTTTTGGTTTCTGTTTTGTTGTTTTTTTAATTTATTTTTTTAAAAGCTGCACTTTCTACTCTCCTAAAAAACCAAGTAAAAAGCCGAAAGAACTAAAACAAAATAAATGTTCAAAAAAGGATAAGATCTCTCACAAAATGATGGTAAGGAAATGTAGTTTGAACTTTAAAATTCCTAAGATGTTTTTCAGAAAAAAATTTGTCCAAAGAGGCTCATCAGGAAGCTAGAAGGCACTAGTACAAAGAGTCTGATCCCCTCTGAAGCTTACAATTGCTATCAAAGCATTTAGAGGCTAAAGAGCACCATGCTTTGAAAGAGTATTTGGTTCAAAGACATTCCTAAAGATGCTTCACTGGTTTAACACGGCACCTGGGCTCAGAAAGCAAGTCTGTTCCCTGACAGGCCTTGTCATTCGTCCCTACTGCTCCATGCACCTAGGGGTGGCTTCACCTGATCACAACATTAGCACACCACCTCTCCGTACGCATCTGAATTCACTGCTGAAGATCCCAGATAGGCATTTGAAAGGCAGCACTGGATAGGCTCAAAGGAAACCACAGAGGTGAAGCAGCTGAACTTTCAAGTGCTGGAATGACAACTGTTTACTGGCTCATCAGCATTAAGCAACAATGATGCCACAGATACTGCACAAGCCTGTGTCTCTGCCACATCTGCTCCACTCTTTTACTGAAGCCATTGCTGTTAACAGGAGCTTTCTGCCCTGCATCATGGAAGTCAGAACACAAGGCAAAAAAAAAAGTATAGTTAAAAGTTTTAAAAAAAAAAAAAAGATGAATAATTAGGTAAGAGAGAGTTTATAACATAAATATCGAGGCAGACCATGCATTTGTGGAGCTTTTCCTTACCTAACCCTTAAGAAATTAAGCAATTTAAAATGTTGTCTTCACTGAATAGGAAGAGCAGCACACTGGGAGTATGTGATGCTTGTGTGTAAGTGATTCACCATGAGAACACTGCAAACGGTCCTGAACTGCTCCCTGTGTGCTCTGTTCATTCTCTGCAGCTGCCCTGATTTCCAGTCTCCAAATTAAAAATTGCTACTCTCAAACTAAAGTTTGATTCTGTTTCTTGCAATACACAGCCATATGAAAAACACAGTTATTCTTCATGGTCAGCTGTTCCTCTACAGAGGTTTTTTTTTTTCATTTGGATCACCATACAATACTGATTGCTCCTCGGCACTGAGAAACTGCTCTATAAAAAAACCCCAAACCGCTACCCATACACGCTGTCCATGACATCATCTGCTTTCAATTAAAAGCATATAGCAGCACAAGCTAACAATCATCTTAGGAGATAAACACATTAAGCCAAATCTACACTAGTGAAAAGAAATACTCTAAAAAAGAACTATGAAAAACAGTTGTTACTGTTAGGACTTAGCCTCCTCCCAGCAATCAATCACAAAGGGCATAACTGCTTCCTCTCATGTGTTAGTTTAATGTTCTGAGTAACACGCTGTGACACTTCCCTTGTGCTGACGCCTGGTCACAAATGGACGTCAGCTCTTTGCACTGCCTGTCTTTTCACTCGCAGCCCTGCTGATTCCAAGACTCAACAGCTGAATCCAGTGTGCACTTTCTGTTCTTTCAAAGACACCTTGCACTCTGCCAGGCCTACAGACTGGTCTGTTTTTCACTTCTTCACAGTTCACTCTTCCAGGAGGCACACATAGCCAGTTGTTACCGATTACGGTAACTATTTAGTGTTTTGCCTTTTTGTCAATTTTGAAACACCTCTACACTTTCATTCTATGGAGATGGCAGAGACATGCCAGCCTCTGAAACTGCACCATCTATTGCTGTGATTAGGTTTAACCTAATGCTTGGTTTTATTTTGACGGCCAGATCATGTGGTTTGGAGACCAAATGTCTGTCAAGATACTCATCCTCCTGGTCTGCTCTAGCACCTTTGCAGCTAGCAGCCTAGCTAATTCAGTCTCCTTATCTGTTTTGTTTAGAAAACCATTCCCATACCTTATTTATTAAAAAAAACCAAAACCAAACCAAACCACAAAGTAACTAAGGAGATAGCTAAAAAAAAAAAATTAATTTGGCTAGGACTTTATGGAGACCCTTTCTGATCAAGCTCTTCCAAGGCCTGATGCCTCACCCCTGTTTTACAGCAAGAAACAGGTAAGTTTCTTGAAAGTTTCTCCTGTGAGCTAGTGAAATTCATGTATGCCTGAAATTTACACAGTAAAGTGTTACAGTTACAGCTGTTTAGAGACACACAGGTGAAAACAAGCATTTTAAAAGATGATTGTTCTAAACACTCCTTTGAGCACACAAAAGCACATCATTTAAGCTTTCTTTGCATCACATATCTGGTAAAGGAGAGGTAGAATTAGTGGCACTAAAACGTCCCTGGGTTTCTCCCTGCCACTAGGGAAATCCTACCTTGTACTTCCATGCAGGATTTGTACAGAAGGTCCTGTTGGGTAGACACCTAAGATCAGCCAGGCAGCAGGTAATACAAAGCTAATACAAAAAAGACCATCCAAAAAGCAATTTCTTCTCAAGGAGCTAGTCCTACTACCTCTAATTTCATGTGCCAAACTGCATCTAATGGCAGCTAAGGTGAGTAGACAGAGATTTCCCCATGGCTTACATTACTGCATAGTGCAAAGACTGCTGAACACTGAGGGTGAATGGACTACTGTACCACTTTGAAGCAGGAGATCTGGAGCAGAAGCTCTGAAATACAAAATGTATTAGTGCAATACATTAGGAAAGATTAACTCCTTAACCAAAGGATAGAAAAAATATAGAGCATTCTAAGTTTTTTTTAAAAAAAGGAAGTTTTAAACTTTATGCAGTTCTTGTTGAGGTTTCAATCAGTGTTACACTTTTTTTCCCCAAGTTTGTACCCCTGAGTCAAACATTTAATAAACATTGTACAGTAGGTACAGAAATTAGTGTCTAGTTAAAAAGCAACAGATTTGAATGGCCATTGCTTTGTAAGTGTTAAACAGTGACAATAACCTTCCATACAGGAGAAGAAAAAAAATAGCTCTCTCATTCATTCTTAGTTTATAACTAGATAAAAGATCTCAACAGTTTCCAACCACATTGTTTCCATGTCCTAGGCTGAGATTTGTGATAAATTAAGCCTTCAGTAAGGAAACCTGTTGGCGCTGCATCATTTGAGTCTGCACGGTTGAGAACAACTACAACAAAGCAAAGCAACTTTTCCAAGTTCTAAATTGCATGAGACCATGTTAATCTTGGAGCACTATGTGAAGGTAGGCAGAGTTCTTTGACTATAATTATCAGGGGCTTTAACTTCAATACCCCTTACATCCAATATATTTTACTAGAGTAATAACTAAATTGCTATAATTTTGGCCTCTTGGCCTCCATTACAATGGAATATTAACACTTTGACTAACTTAAACATGGTAGCATTCAGCTCACTAGAACTTCTGCTGACTGTCTCCAAGAATAATTCATGCCTTTTGCACTTTTCTTCTTCCTTTCTTTACAACATCAGGAATAAAAGCTTATTCAGAAGGCAAGTTCACGTGCAATGAGGACTCACTGTTAATCATTTGGTTTGTTCTGAAAAAAGTGTGTGAAGGACCATCCTGTGTTAATGGGTTTAGGAGAGTCTTCATCATCTTTTGGGGGAAGGAGAAACTGTCGGGAATTAATTGAACATGGGCTCCCAAAAGATGCATTTTCATTGTTGCTTTCAACTGATCCAGGAGAGTCTGGAGTACCCATGTTCCAGGTGCCTGTGTTTGCTTGAGGTCTGTAACCTGCAGTTTTATCCAATTCTTCCTCCACAGGTGAATGACCCTCTATTTTCAGAGCACTGATAGACAGCTGCATTTGTGGCTTATAGCCTGCTGTAGTCACTAAGTCTATTTCTGGCTCCTCCTCTGGTTTAATTTGAGGCTGATACATTGACTGGATGTCAATGTAAACCACCTGAGATGACCCCCCAGGTTCATCCATAGGGGCATTTGAGATCTCCTCTTCAATGATAGGGGGGCAGTAGGACACAACAACGTGGTTCTCCATTTCTGAGTCAGAGCCATCTTCAGGCACAGTGGTCTCTGCTGCTGGGGACATCATCTCTGTGTCTTCAATCTTTGGAGCTGTAGACTGCGTTTCCACCACTTCAACACTGTTGGGGGTGCATGGGTTCATTTCCAGTGTTTTAAGTGTCTTATTCCCCTGAAATGGGAAAAAGGAGAAGGGGGAGACACTAAGTTAAAGATCTGGAAAACCTGAAAGCAACTTCTTGCCCAAATTACAGCAGTTTGCTGGCTTGTGGATTGTACTCATCCCAAGGCCATTAGTACCAATACATAAAAAAAAAAAGTGTTTATCATTTTCTTGCTCATACAGCATAGCATATACACATCTCCATACTTTCTGCTTCTTCTAACACTTTGACAAAGGTAGGTGTGTCACTCCTCTATTGTTATCAGGTACTGACACTTCTTACTAGCAGAGAAGAGAAGTGCATCAGTCCTTTCCTAGATCAAACATTGCAAGTAACCACATTAACAAAAACAAAGCTCTAGATAGCACCTGACAGAAGTTACTCAGTAAATTGGCTTGTTTCCCCCTGCCACAGAGTTTTTTTCTACAATTGGAACAAATGAGTCAAAGTTTGCAAAAGAATTCTTTAACATGTTTTATCATTCAGAAGCCTAAAATACTAGATTTAAAGTAGAGGTTACCTCACAGATGTTCCTCTGAAACTGCAGTGCCTTACTGTTCTCAGGATTCGGGATTTCTGGATAAAATGTTTCCTTAATCCTTCAAAGATGAAAGAATAAACTATTATAAAGATAGCTAGGCTTGAAACAGAGTGTGAATACACAAAAGGAGTCAGAACATTTCCCTTTAAGTCAGAATACTGAAGACATCTGGTGCAAAGATTTAGTGTGCTGAACTTTCACTGAGTATAATGGAAAAAACAGCAACTGGTTTTTTTAAGTGGGGAATTTAATACTCCACTTTTACTAAAAGTTGAAGATGGTATGTCTACCTTTGTTTGCAGAGGGCACACAAATTACAGTTTGTCACCAGCTTATTTCCACTTGGGAACTATTTATAAACGGTGGTCACTGGGAGACAGGCTCCCGCAAAAACTTTTTGCATTCCTCCCTCTGACCTCTCTCCAACTCAGTTTCTCCCTCACCTTCTACAATGTGTTTTTGTCACCCACCTTTAAACAAAGCCCACTAACATCTTTGGGTAGTTAGAGAAAAAAAGGAGTAACTAAAATCATGGAAAACCCTAGCACTGAAGCAAAAACTTCCTGGAAAAGATGAGAACCCGAGGCAGGCTTTTACCATTCCCTCTTTTGGTAGCAGAAGATGCTGGCCAACACTCCAAGCAGCACCACCACTGCCACAGGGATGAGAATTGCAATGATTAATCCTACAGCTGAGGGATAAAAAAAGAGAAAAGACAGTAAATATATATCCAGTGTTACCAGCAAGTTTTATACCTTTTCTAACATTCCCACCAATTAAAGGCCATCCCATTACACTCATCTAGTGCAGTGGTCTGCAAACAGTGACCTACACCATTACCCTTCCCCTTTGCTGAAAGGGCAAAGTCCGTCCACAAACAGATTCAGTGATAGCTACAGGAATCAGCAGATATTTCTGATTGCTTAACTGCAGAAGGCTTCATGTGCAGCTCAAGACCTGTTGCGACTGTGATTCTGTTCTCACTAAGCACTGGAATTGCACTTTCATGCTACCTGAGCTGGCCAAGCTTCTGGTAATGACTCTTCTAGGCCAACAACTCATTGCACCAACAGCATTGTCTTTTATATGTTTTACAATGCTTCCAACCCCTGGGCTTTAGCTCCAATACATCCCCAGTGTCTTCCTCCATTGATATTAAATGCCTCAAGTCTGATTTTTCATGTATTTCAGTTGCACACCAGTGTTTAGTCCTTCACAGGAAATACTTCTTTTCTCTCATTCCCCAAAGTCAATCTCTTTTTTTTTTGTAGTTGTCTTTCTGTGTTTGTTTCTGTCAGGGGATCAATAAAACTGAATTCAAAGTAGAGAGGCATCTGTTTACAATTCTGAAACTGATAAATATTTCCACAATATCTTTCTTCTCACCATGTATTAGCAGATATTCATCATGAGAAACCTGACAAAAACAACTGGCTGTTTGAAAAAACTAAGCTCAGACTCCACCATATTTAGTAGTAGGTTAGAAGTTATTTTTCTGCATACATGACCATGAACTACAAAGTAGCTGTAATAGGAAAGGATCTTCCCCTCACTCTGAACTGTACCAATTTTTGTATTTATAAATAACCAACTAAATAAAGGAAAAAATTAAATTGTAGGCCCAAATTACCTACAGGATGAGAAAAAACCCACAAACTAACAAAATAAGCTCAGCTTTATATACATTGTACAGCCCCTGTGCTAAAGACAGGGATATGCCTGAACAGGGATAATCAACTTACAGTCCTCCTTTGTCACCACATAGAGGCTGTTAGGAGGGCTCAACCCACCAGCCGTGTAGGCTTGTAGTTCCAGCTGGTAACTTGTTTTTCCTTGAAGATCAAGTATTTTCATAGACTTCTTTGTTAAGTCTGTGATATTGTTAACTTTAAGTTCTGGATTCCCTGTTTGTGCAGAAGCAGTAAGAAAAGCAAAACTTTGTAAGAAAGGATTAAAAAAGACAACCTAAGCTTTTGCAAAACTTTCATGAAGTGAGCATAAGAAACCTGAAGAACAGTCCATGTAAAGGAAAACTGAAATAAAGAATCCTAGCAATGCTGCCTGCTTACACAGCACCAAACAGTACAGGAGTGTGGTGCTGCGGCTGCAGATTGACTTCATTTCCTTACCCCCTGCTCGTCCTCTTATGAATGTGAGTCAGCCTACAGTCCTGACAGGACAAGCACTGGAAGAATATACCCTATTAAATATAGCCATGTAACCTCCCTGCCTCATCTGCCCAGAGTATCTGAACAGGGGACAGCATGACACATTGCCACTTAGTCACTGCATTACTTTATGGCCCCAGTGAGACACGGTTTTCTCCAACTTTTGCTTTATATTAAAAAACAACTGCGCTAACCACACAAGGAGCTGATTATTTTAAATCCCTTTGTCACATATCAGGGGCCAATTATAACAGTGAGTAATGCATCTGAATTATTAGTAAAGAATCTTTTTTACTGAAATGAAATTAAATTATTGAAGAACAAAAAAGAAACACATAAGTAAGGAAGTTGCAATCTATACAATTCATTTACCTGATTCTGAAAGTCTAGGCTTTAAAGCATCTTTTTCACCTTTTGCAAAGGAAAGAAGATATCCTTTTAAAAACCCTCGGCATTCTTCAACAGGAATGTCTTCCCATTTTACCAATATAGAATCTGAAGAAGTTTCTTCAACAACAAAATTTGGTGCAGTTTTTGGAGCTGTAGGGAGAATTATGATAGAAGAACCTAGTAAGAAATTACCTTATCATTAAATGCTGAAACCATGTAAGTATTTCATCAGTTTTATTTTGGGGCTAGCATTTTCCTCAAGACTCCTTACTGTAAAGTACACGTGAAAGACTTAGCAAGAGATGCTACAAAAATACAGTTATGTTGGACTCATTAATAACTGCAGTATTATCTACTAAGAAGTGCTAGAAGAAAAATTTCTCTTTGGTCAGCCTTCTTACAGACCCATATGTGTAATACCCTTCTTCCTGCAACAAACCCCAAAAGATTGTACAAACATTCAGCTTTTAAAGGCTTTAACTCTGTGACTTCATAGCTTGTCTTAAAACTAAACAAACTCCACATTCCTACAAGGGAATTTAATCTCAGCTTAAAAGAACTACTCTTCGCAGTTTTTACAAGTCCTTATTCCAATACCTGAAGCCTACTGAAAGCCTAACAGCAGATAATGCATAAGGTCATGCACACCAGGACTTAGACTGACATTTGGCTTTGATTCAGAAGGGCTGAATTCATGTTTAAGAATGCATCCATTTTTCTCTTGATGATTATCTGTCTAAACGCAAATCTGAAGTTTTAGAATAAATCTATGCTGTTATGCATGTCTTAGTTCTTAATAAGTTTCTTCTGCGCATTAAATGCATTTTTAGTCCCTCGAAGTCTTTATATTTTGAAAGCTTCTGTCTGATCTGTTCATAACACATACGGAAAACTCTTCTGGGAAGCCGTTCAGAATTTTTGTAGGGATACAAATGGCTGAAAATTGAGTTTCTGGTAAAATTGCCTTAACCTCACCTTCAACCTTAGCAATGAAATAAACAACACCATTTCCAAGGACTCAGATTATGTCAGCAGCTCAGTTTTTCAAGCAAACTATTTTAGCAGAAAACACATTGAACTTCAAAGTGAAATGGGTGCTGTAGTTACAATACAATACAATACAGCTTTGGTGTTAAAGGGTAAAGTCATGTTCAGACACCTGGGAACAGAAAGCATTCAGACACTAATGTATCTTCAGGCCAGCAAAGCTCAGCACTGGGTCAAACCCCAGTTACCCAGACAGGGTTGGTGTGGGACAGAATACAAGTGCAATTCTCAAGGTGGTTTGTGCTCTAGGATCTAGTTTGTATCTAAGAAAGGCTTTCAAACAGAAATGTTATGGATACTTTTTGTATTTGCTGAGCTGTACCAAATGTGCTTGGAAGTTTACTTGGATTTGATGAATCAAAAAAGCTGCCTTCTCTCGTGTAGAAGTGACCACAGCCATGTGGTTCAAGTTATGGCTGTGAATTTCTGTGACACTGTGCCACCACACAAGCTGGAGAACACAGGGTTATTGCATATGCTTGGAACTGGAAGCGGCTGGAGAAATGTACTACAGCTACACACAGAGAACAAACGAAAAGAGAAGTCAGTAGTACTGCATGGGGATTCTGGTCTCAGTCTTCTTCTGCCAACACGGAGCTAAAAATAGACACAGACTAAGTTCACTTTGCAGAGATCCTGAGTGATAAAAGTGCACTTACGCAGCTCTTTCATATACCCAGTTACGTTTTTCAACAACTGAAATCCAGTGGATTTGCAGCCATACAGTGACAAGTTGTATCTCACACCAGGTTTGAACAGAGCTGTAAGAGAAAATTGCTGTAAGAATATTTCACTTCTGAAGAATGACACTTTCAGATTTCATATGATGCAGACATATAAATATGTATTAAAAAATTACAAAGTATATGGTATAAATACCATCCCTACTTCTAATTTCTGCAAAAGCTGTGCCATTAGATGTGGTTTAGAAGCAGTAACCAAATCTAGCTTCCAGAGAAAGTTTAGTACTAAACAAAGAGGATTCAAAACAAGCTACTCAAATTGCATAAATGGCCCTTTCCATGGGGAAACACAAATTGAAGTTACCAGAAATAATGCCGTTCCTTTCCTCCCACAGCAGCCATGTAGATCCTGCCTCCTCAGAAATACAAATGCATTTTGAAATAACCAGGCTTACTGGAGCACAAAAGATATGCAGAAAACTCTCAAAAGTGACAGTGAAGCAACTTAGCAATGAACTTCAGTCCTGAACTGACTTTACAAACCGCAGACAATCATCAAATTTATGCTTCTCAGGTCTTTGGTGGAAAAATAGATGTTTGATCCTATAATGCGTAAACAATTTGCCACTTTCTGGGATTTTTTCAAGTCAGGGCTGTACACTACTTTCAAGATTTTTTTCTAAACAATATGCCACTGTGAAACTATGCAGAAGTCAAATGGGTTTTGCAAGAGTTCAGGTCCAGCCTGAGATATTCTCCTAGCAAGACTAAGAGCAGAGGTGGATTTGCCAGCTTGAGCCAGCCCTAGCAGCTAGATAACTCACACAGGAGTCACATGCTGCAAGAACCATCCCAGGCAAGAGCTCAGGAGTAAAGCAGTGCATCATCGGACAGACACAGCATTGTCTGCTTAAAAAAAAGCCATCTCTAGCTAGCACAAACGAAAACAACATGGACACAGTGTGGTAATTACATACAGAAAAACATATTGCCCTCACCCTCCCAGGTCTCACTCCCCCTCAACTTTCCTATGTACACAGCTCCAAGTTGTTTTTCTGAATGGAGACTTTAATACTAAATTCTTCTAAAAAGCAAATATATACCCTTATAGACAGCAGAGAAAAAAATCCTACATCTTTAATGGGTTCTCTCTTTCCTCTTCTGCTGCTACTAGTCCCACCACAGCTGAGTTTCATTTCCCTGATCTGCCCACCAGCATCTAGAGACCTGGAATGTGCCCTGTTCCAGGAAATTTCAATAGTTGACAGCAAGCCAACACATGGAGGTCACACTTAAAAAAATCGGCCTCATGTAAAAACAACGGATTAGTCTTCTCCCATCCTGAGCAGCACTGTTTATGCTTAGAATCCAAATAAAACCCCAAACTCTAGATTAACCATTATGCATTAGGCTGAGTTAGGAAATTGTGGGGTACAGCTAGAAGAGGTAATTTCAAAACAGTTAATAAACACAGGATGATAAAAGTTAAGTCAAGACTGATATTTGGATTTGGCGAGACTGTATAAGAAATTAAAATAAACACACTACCAAGAAGAATTTCATTTATTTACACAAGTACACAGCAATCAAACAATCTGCAACCTATAGCTTTGTGCTGCTCTTATTCCACTTTCTGCTCAGGGTCTCAACCACAAAGACTCACAAGAAATTATTTCTGACTTACCAGATTTTATCACTGCATTTGTTGTATTTGAAGGAAATTTCTGCCAGTCCACACTACAGGGTTCGGACCCAGATGAACGACACCATTTTACTATGTAGCCACAGGTCATGTCCGGGTAAGAATCCCAAGAAATATTAATTCCATTCCCCATTGCCATGGCCTGATCTGCTATGACATTGTCTGCAACAAAGATGACACAAAAATCCATCAAAAAGCAGACACATATCTATAGCTCAAGATGAAAGAAAGCCTTGCAGACAGAGCACAATGGCTTTATAAACGGCAGTCATTTCTAAGAACGAGAGGCACGCGTGAACTGTGAAATTCGAAGCAGTGCACTCAGCTGAGCTTTCTGGAGTGCTCAGAATCAGACATAGCCTGCAGCAAATCCCTCAACCAGCCTTAAGTATGATGACGAGAAATGCAGCAGCTCAGGACTGGCTTAAAAAGCACTTTTGCAAGGTAAGGATTTACAGCAGATGTCAGGTTCAAATATGAATTGACACCAATTTGGCAGGAGCCTCCAGCTATAAATTCCTGCTGTCATTTCATCAAATGGTTTGCTTTGTGTTTCTTTCAAACTGTCTTGCTGTCACTCGCCCAACCACAGACAGCCATTTTTCATGAAGAATGAACAGCAATAATCATGTCCCTGGTGAACTTTATGGAGGCTTCAGTCTACCAAGGGTAAATTATACAAGAAAGAGAGAAAGAAAAAAAAGCTCTGCCTTTAGTCTATTTTCCTTGCTTCTGGTTATCAAAGGTTTAGCTGCCCTTGAAGTGATCAGATCTGGGAAAAGCTTCCGATTCCTGCAGCTGCCCTCCGTGGCTGTCCATCAGATGGGACCCCACAGAGCTAAGGGATGCTTTCCAAAGGCCACCACAAAAGCAGTGGCCCCATGACAGATCTGCAAAAACAATCTCAGGGTTTCAGTTTTCCTTTTTCAGTGTTCTCATTTATGCTCCCCATTGAGTCTATTATTTCATTTTATTAAAGCCATAAACTATGGAAGGCTGAAGGGCAAGGACAGTTTTTAAGAATTAGTGCTATGAAAACTTTACTCTCCCAGATGTGCTGTGAATGTCGAAGGACTGTGTATTTCTAAATAATCTTAATGTACAGTTAAGTGTACAATCCTTTTGTAGCTTGGATAAAAGATACATGAATAAAAAAAGCAAATCAACTCCACAAAGGTTTTGATACTTTCCCCAGAAAAAAGTACTATGCATCCAGTGAAACTACATTTCTATGATGCTGGAAAAGACTGTATTTCTAATTAGCAGACTTTAATTTTTCTATTTACAGAAAAGAGCTTTTACTGACACTAAGCACATACTGTCTAAAAAATACTTAAATATACCACACCCCATCTTATTTCTTGAGCTAGATGACTAGAAATTCACCATGGGCAGTACTGCTCATTTTGGTGTATTTATAGCTGCAACCTGGACTAGAAGAACAAATAACTACTAGCACTAGAGCACTACTGCGGTAGGGAAACCGGGATCAGACCAATTATATGCCCCAACTCTCTACATAGCACTTTTCAGAGACAGTGACAAATTAATTATGGCAGACTATCCTTTGTTTGTGTTTTCAGTTTTCAGAAAACCTCAGCAGATCTTCAGCTTCAGACCCTCTGCTTTCTTACAGACATTAAAAGTCTTATGGACTGTACACAGGAAGCAGCCAGAAAAGATGTCTGGGCAAAAATGTCATCCAGTTCTTCGAATGAGTCATCTTTTATGACTCCAGTCAGTGACTCAATTCCTGTACCAATTCAGGAGCAAATCTTTAATGAGCAGAAGTTGGGTAACACCAAAGGGAACCTCAGACATCTGAGAGAAAGCTACAAATGAATGCAAAGCTCTACTTGCCATCAGCTATCCCATACCACAGACCTGCTACAGAGACCTCTTTGACTTACAGAGCTTCCTTCTTTCTCTGCTGAAGGAGAGCTGTAAAAGCATTTCAAATCAACTGTCCCATACAATTACTTTTCCCTCCAACGGGCAGACTAAGAAT
Organism: Oreocharis arfaki; assembly: GCA_013398015.1. Taxonomy (NCBI): domain Eukaryota; kingdom Metazoa; phylum Chordata; class Aves; order Passeriformes; family Paramythiidae; genus Oreocharis; species Oreocharis arfaki. The sequence continues at coordinate 802,944 of VZRR01006745.1, read as the reverse complement.
ATACTACAAGGTATTATCATCGGTGCTGTGCTCAGTTCTGGGCTCCTCAGGACAAGAGAGACATGGAGCTCTGGAAGTGGGTCCAGGGGAGGGCAACAAAGATACTTAAGGGACTGGAGCATCTCTCTTATGAGGAAAGGCTGAGTCTGAAGAAGAGGTGACAGAGGGGACCTCATCAATGTCTGTCTTGCCTGCAGGGAGGGGTCAGAGGAGGGACCAGGCTCTGCTTGGTGGTGCCGGGCAGTAGGACAGGAGACAATGGGCAGTAAGAGATGCACAGGAAGTTCCACCTGAACATGAGGAAGAACTTCTTTACTGTGACACTGACCAGATCCTGGAACAGGATGCCCAGAGAGGCTGTGGAGTCTCCCTCACTGGAGATACCCAAGCACCATCTGGACACAATCCTGTGCTGTGCAGTCTGGGATGACTGTCTTTGAGTGGGGAGGTTGGACCAGAAAACCCACTGTGCAGCCTTCCAAGCTGACCCATTCTGGGCTTCTTTGTTTTGGAGAAGCACAATAAACATTATGTACAATGGTTTTCCTTCACACAGTAACAAACTTGTTTTTTCATCTCACTGTGAATCTCAGCCAAAACACATTTCTTCCTATGAGAGATGGCTGTGTCGTATCAGAATCTGAGTTGCCAGACAAGCAACTGTGACACCTGTTCTCCAGGTGGGCACGGAGAAGCAGACCCATGAATGCTCCTGACAAACAAGAAGACAGAGGCCTTGCTGTGTAAATCTGTCTTCCCTGCAGAGCATCAGCCAGATCTGGAGCTAAAGGTTTGGGCTTTGGGAGATTACCCTTTCTGGCATGCAGGGAAGCATGGACTCTCAATAACCCTTCACAATATTATCTACTCTCCAAGCTCAGTGTCAGGAGTAGAAAATCTCTATCTGGCTCAGCTACTTCCCTTTACAAAACCCTCAGCAAGAGTGGCAGTGTTTTAATTGGGATGCTAAAGCCCTACCTCCTATTCAAACACTGGCTCCCTAGCACAAGGATGCCAACACTTTACCAATCAGTCCAATTAATATTCTCCTGCGGAGCTCACAGGCATTGAACTGGCAATTCTTGCCTTAAAAACCCACACAACACCTCCAAAACTTCTGAATCTCTTTAGCATGTAACACTTCTCAGTGTCTCAACAAGAACACACAGAAACAAACTGAGCTCCCGAAATATCAGGGATCTAGGCCAACGCTTTTGAAGCCTCATTCTTCTTGTTCCTGAGAGGTCTCCAGAAAAGTGCAAAGAGCTGCAAAGACTGCACACTATCATCTTTATTTCATGTAAAGAGCACAATTAATTTGTGAGACACCACACTAAAAGCAAAGCAGCATTTTTTCCCTGTCCAGCAGATTTGTGGGGGGAAATTAACACAAACAAACAAAACATTATTTTTCAATAAACAAACTCTCCCAGGTATTCCCCAAGCTTTGAAGGTGTTTAACTCTCAGCTGGGAGCACTCACCACTTGGAAGTTCCACGCTTGTTATCCTTGAAGGGGGAGATGAGCCCGCATGGTTTTTGGCTACGACGCTAATTACACAATCCCTTTTTCCAAGTTTTATCTCGGTACTGTTTGAGGGTTCAGTGACTACTTTATGCTCCAGTAGTGTCTCTAGCAGGTAGCAGGACACTTCATGAGACACTATTTTTCCATTGGCTTCAGAAAGGGATAAGGGCTATGAACAGACAAAGAGCGCATCAAAAACCAAAATGCAATATACAGAAGAAGACATAGGATAATATGAATTGACTGTTCCTGATCTAGTCTGATGACTGTCTAGGACTACAAGGCAAAAAAGTTACTGAAAGTGTGACTTTGAGAATTAACATGTAAGTTCCTAAGTTTACTTTTCAACTGAGATGTATAAAAATTTAATTCTTCATATGAAATGCTTCTCAAAGCAATATTTAAATTATAAAACTTTAATAAGATTCTCATTTGGCAAAAAATACTTGTCTCAATGGATGGCACTATAAAAAGTCAAGAAAAGCAGTCTGGTTTATTGACTATAAACTTCACTAATTTATAAATGTGTAAGTAAATAGCTTTTTGTATGATTACATTACATATTATTTTAAGTGTCCTATCTACCTTCCAGAAGACTTTTAGGCTTTCTCCAGAAGGACTTCTCTCTCGCCAGATATCTGGTCCTCTTGAAGGAGCTAAATAAAAAAATAAGAGTACTAGTTTTTTTTCCCCAGTTGCATAAGAGACAATTTACCATCTATTAAAAAGTTAGGTTTTTTGAGATGACTAATTTTAAAATACACATCTTCACAAATTCAACATTCTATCATCAAGAGATAGATGAACTTACGGGCTTCTGATGTTGTCTGCTCCACTCCCCTGCTCCAGTCACTCCACCTCCAGAAGTGGTCAGCAGCCGAGCAGCGCACCCTGAACTGGTATTTGGTGTTTGGCTGCAACGCATTCAGCTGAGCTGTGTAACTTGAGGATTTCCCACCAGGCATGGAGACATTGTGCTGTTAAAAATTTACAGAAAGTGACATGATACATATATTTTTTTCTCCTTGATTATGCTGCTAGTCGACACCTAAAAAGGTGGGGCTTTTTTTCCCCCAAGAACACTGACAGTGTCAAAGCTGCAGTCAAGCCCTATGAAGAAAACAGTGAAAAATACAAATATTTCCTATGCAGTCACCCTGGCCAAGGAAAAAAACCTCAGAGATAAACCAAAATAAAGTCCTGTATAGAAAGAAATTGAAGCATGGCAGTTGGCAGCCCCTTTGAGAGGTAAAGTGTGAAAAGGAGAGGCAACACTGATGAGCCTTCAGCAGGCTGAGCTCTGCACACAGTAGCAGGCGGTTGTTTCCCATCTATCCTGTTCAGTCCCCCTCTCTCCCATATGCAGCAAAGCTGCTCAACATGGGGCAGGATTTCACCTCTGTTATTCAGAACCTGAACTTACACTGAGCTCATGCACATCAGACTGTGGGGACAAAGGCCTTTTTCCTATGAGACATGCACAGAAGTACACTAAAGACAGTCTGTTTGAACAAGATGTTTACCATGCAATCTGCTTCCTTCATTTTTCTTCAAAAGATAGTATCCAGGTCTTACCCAGGTGATCTCGGTTCAAAGCTCCTTTGACAGGACTAGTCTTTCCAATTATTCTTAAAGTGGCATGATTCTACACAGCATTTAAGTTTCACAATTACTTAAAGAAACCCTAAGCCTGGGAATATTTTTTTACTGAATCTAATTATAACACATGTGCATCACAGCTGCCAAAAACTGGACTCCAAGTGACTTTAAGATGCAACCAACAGTGCATTTCTAAAGCCAAATGACAACTTGAAAAATGCTAGGAAAGCCAACAATCTCTCATACGAATGGAAATGCTTCTGAAAACATCCTCAAAATGCCATGTAAAACTCTATAACAATTTCACAGCTACTTTTGTGACAGAGAACTCCTTGAGTTTTTTTATTAAGCAACCAGTGACCATATAACAAAGCTATAACAGCTTCTGCCAAGCTGTTTGCTGCATACAAAATATCTGTGGCTGCAGGCTCTGATACAGGTGCAGGGAATCAAACTGCTGTGGAAGCGTAAGTCCTGACCCTCTCCCACTGCCCCAGATGACTGATCCAGCAGCATGGTTCACAAACGAGTGCATGCCCCAGGTTTGGAGCTGCCTATTCCAAAAATATCTGAGTTCCTTTTGTAGTACCTAATCTCTAGTATTATGCGACACATGTCATTACAGAGAAAATATGAAAGCTTAAGGCTTCTGCACTCATTAAGTGCTTTGAAAGTATTTTAAAAATACTCTTACAGAGCATGCACTGTATTATTTTGGAGGCATGTACATAATGATTATCTTCAGTCTTAGCTGCATCATTTCTGTGGCTTGATTTACGTTATTCAAGGCTGCGCTCAACAGCTGTGCCCAGATGGCAACTAAACGCAGAGAGTAACAGAATACTGCTAAAAATCAAACAAGCATTGCAAAAAGAAGCCTCTGAAGTTACTGTGCTCAAATTACAAATTCAGGCTCTGTGCACCAAGACCTGAGAATTCACTATGTGCCTACTTGAAACATATGCACAGAGAAACTGGGGGTAAATCTCAGGCCAGCTGAAAATGCATTTCTCATTAGGCTTCCTCAGTGGCACAGGTCACCCCATGCTGTATCAGGCAATACAGAACAGGATATATGCACACCACCTACACCCAGTATCTGATGCTGGTGTCTAAATTAGAATCCTAAGCTCCTCTGACAGTCAGCAAAGTAAATATGCAGCTCCAGTCTGTGAAGCAGAGCACTGGGCAGTAGCTGGAAGCCTGAATGGCTGAAAATCTGAACCCCACCAAGAAATATCACCTTCTGTCTTGCTGCAGAGGTCCTCACTGGGGTTTACCTACTGATATATCCCACGGCAGAATCCTTCCCGATCCTGTCTCTAGATCACTGACATATGACAGGTTTAGCAGCTGCCCATTATGGCCACATGCAGACAGCAAACAAATGAACTGTCCTCTGAGGGGAAAAAATGAAGGGAGAAATTCAGCTGCAGATTGCAAGATCTGAAATAGCCACTGTGGAAGCCTGCAGGGCAGCAGTGCATCCTGGAACAGGAGTGTGTTAATACAGCTTGCATCAGGAAGGACAGAGCACAAGGACGGTTACCCAAAAAGGTCAGCATAAAGCATTATGCACCCCTTTCAAGTACCAAATAACATGGTGTGTAATTTGACTTCTCTCTAGGGTTTAAAACAAAAAACCACCACCCAACCAACCAATAAACCAAAACCACCCAAAATAGGCAACAACAGAGATGAGCAGGAAGTTTTTTGATTTTAGTAAATGAACTTCAACTCATTACTACATTAATGATTTAATAAGATCATCAGAATGAAGGTCTTAGTGAGAAAAGAATTTGAAATGTGATTAGTTCCGTGAAAAAGATCAGCATTTGTGCCAAAAAATTTATCTTTTAAAAGCAACACTTACCAGGTTTTTTTCAGAGTGACCACTGATAATTTCAATTTGACACAGAAGCCTGATCCCAGCAAAGCTGCCATTTATAAACCAACGCAGTTGGATGCTTGTAGAGTTGTTTCCAGTAACAGTCAACTTTTCTGGGGTTTTTGGATGAACTTTAAAGGGAAACAAAAAACCTTCAGTTACAAGAAAAAAACCCATTTATTTTAGTTCAGAAAAATCTTATTTTAGAAGATCAGAGAGAATCAGAAGGATAGGTGTTTCAATTATCAACTGGGGAAACTGGTGCTGGGAAGGCACCTGCAAGCAGTCTCATTCCTGACTCTCTTCTCAGCCATCAAACATGGAAACAGATTTACTTAAGGCTGACTGCACTGGAACATATGATAAGGGGTTGAGACACAGAAAAACATTTTCCCTCTTACTGATTTTATCAAAAAAATGAAACACCAGTTATTTCAGATGACCACAGCGATGGATGAAATTTACTCAACTTTGTTCAACTCTTGCGAACTTTTTAAGTCAGGACTTAAAAATCTGCAGACTAAGATAGAGGAGGATTCCTAAATGACCCTACCCCAAAACGCCCTTCACAGAATTTTTCAATAATATTCAGCACTAATATTCTCAGCTATTAGAGAAAAAAAATATCTACTGTGGTCCAGTTACCCTTAAGGAAATAAGTACTCTGCTTCAGGAATTAAGTGGACAGTGTGGGAAAGAAACAAAAGGAAATAAATAGGAAATAGCAGCATATCACCTGGGTGTGAAACAGCCCAGTCCATAATTAACAGAAACAAGTTATGTTTTTCTCAACTCTGCCAATTTACTCTGACAATTTGAATCTCAGGCTAGCTGAACTGGGGCCTGGACAAAAAATCTGCACTAGCCTTATGCATAAATTCAGTTTTTTGGAGAACAGCAGAATACTGTAACCAATACGAATTCCTGAAATCTCAGCTGTGGTTGTGGAGGAGAAAAGGATGGCAGTGCTAGAGAGGTGATCATCTCCCNACTTTCCTTTTTTAAATGGAAGATCTAACGAGAGAAGTTACTCCTTTCTCCAAACCATGACAGCAGATTATCATGGCTATTACCAATAGCACACAATAGTCCTGATATTACCTTCTGTCTTTTCATGCTATTTTTTTATGCTCCAAATCCTGCTGCTGTTAAACTGTGTAATATTTTGTCCTATAAGCAGACGCTGAAATACAGGGTCATTTACAGTTCACCTCAATTTTAACTGTTGATGTGTAATAGAACATGAAGGAAAGCGTAAACTTGCCCAGAGAAGTTGTGGATGCCTCATCCCTGGAAATGCTCAATACCAGGTTGGATGGGGCCCTGAACAAACCTGATCCAGTGCTTGGCATCCCTGTCCATGGCAGGAGATGGGGCATGAGGCGTGTATGTGGTGTGTTTGAACTAAATGATTATTAAGGTCTCTTCCACCCCAAGCCACTCTGGGATTCCATGATAAACAGCAGCTGGCTAATTATTAGATCACGTATTAGCATTTATCACACAGCAGTCTGTCCAATACAGCAGCACTGCAGCTGAGAACTGGCACCTCCATGTACAGCTCATCACTGCCTCAGGACATGCCCTGAGTTGTTTTCAAGTTCAAATTATTGAATACAGCAATTATCTGGTGACAATTAAGATAAATAATGAAAAGTATACCATGTCAGAGCTCTTCAAACCCAAAACTAACAAAGAGTTGCCATGTATTAAACATATTTTTTCACTTTGTAAGTCATTAGTCTTACCTCTTTGGGTTATATCAACCAAAAGAGATGACTGTGCTTGCCCGATAGGATTGGAGACACCTAATATGAAATCATAGGTTTTTTGATCAGGCAGTACTGGAAAGCCACAGACACGGTCTCTGTTCATTTCATTGACTTCGCATGAAACATTTTTACTGGATATTCTACAAGGTAAAGAGAGGAGGGAAAAGCTTAATTTTTGAGTAAGTTAATTCCTAGCAACAGTCAGAAGTCTAGACTGAAAACATGGTACACAACAATGGGTTCAGTTCACATGGCTTACAAAATGATTTGATTGCAGAGGCATATCTAACACCACAAAGCAGGTTAAAGTGGCATCAGTAATGACTTGCCCTGTACCCACATGAAACTCTCCTCTTCCACTAGCATAACATTTCCATTCTCTCACTTGTCAAAAGCCTGGAAAACAGGTAAGTCCTGTAAAACCACCTCACAAGCCACAACTAAGATTCTGATTTAAAGTATCTTTGTTCAGATCAGCATACATTTGCATTTAAAGAATTTTCTTAATTGCTTTCTGAACTAGTGAGATGCTACACACATTGTCTTTCTATAAGCCCTGTCAAATCTGAACTAAGGTTTGTTACCTGGAATACATGCACTAGTCCCAGCTGTCTTTTAATCAAAAGCAGTACAGGCAGCCTGATAACAGACAAGAACAGTGGTGCATCTTCAGGGATAAAATCTAAATTGTGTATCTGTATGTATGTATATATATTTGCTTTAATTACAATCTGTCTAAGCTTCTCATTCAGTAGCACAAGTTTAACGAACTTCTTCCTTTGGGCACTTTTATTTTGTTCTAGCTGAGCTCTGATCTCCTTCCACACTGTGCCCTGTATTTCAATAGTTCAGTGTGAGCTGAGAACAAGGATGAGAGTATTTATCCTGAAATGCATCACATTAATCTCACAGCTTTGGGCTTGGCAAAACAAGACTGGACAACATCCTTCCTTATAAGATGAATATGGGCGGTCAGTGACTGAAGCTTCTTTCCTCTGAATACCTGCTGTTTTGTCCACCTCTTTGCACTCCACCCACTGACTTTTTTAGCACTGGCACTCTAGATGACATCTGTGACTGTAACTCAAATCTCATTGTCTCCAGCGTGCTTCTGCCACCATGAGACTTCATTTCTCATCATTTTGTGTGACTCAGGCCTCTCCTGGCTTCCTTTCCTGATTGCTCCTTTGGAATGACACAGGAGCCTCCTCACCATGGGAATTTTGTTAACCCCTCACTAACTTCTAATCACAACCACCAAGGAAGTCGTTGCACTTTGCAAGTGCTATTCCAAACAATGTCCCTTCTTTTTCAAGGCTTTACATGGTGTAACACAATGTAGTAGGACACTAGTTGACTGCTTTCTGTGGGTGAAACCAGTGTTATTTGTCCTTTTCAATGTTTTATGGGTAACATTTACTCTGCTTGCTCTAATTCTTAATGCTGAGAGAAAGAATGGAAGCCAACTGCTATTCTCCCTAGAGGCATTTGGGAAATGCCCTACAACCTGCCTTACAATTGTTTCTCAGTAAACTTCTGTCATCCTGCTTAGCAAAAGCTCAGTAAATGTCTGACATAGTCTGACCCAGGTTTCATATTAAAATAAAATTAAAAATTAGTGATTGACTCATACTATCTCCCTATATTTTCATACTGGCCTTGTCCACGTGTTGGCAGCAACCTGATACACTAAGCCCTTTACCTAATTGTGAGTTCACAATGGTACAAACCTTCAGGAAAAATCATCCTTAATTCCCATTAGAATTTTGCAGGGCTAGATAAGGGTTTTCCAAGTTTAGTTTAGGTACAGCTTCCAGAAACACTTGGAAAGTATTTTAGGCTCTAAGCAATCACATTTAAATAGGTATGATGCAGTAAGTCCCAGGCAGCAATGGAGGTGTTTCCAGTTGTACCCTTTTGCTCCTTTCAGTGCTGATTAATTTTACCTTTCCAACAAACTGTACTTTGTTTTTCGCTCTCCATATAGTCCACTGGGCCTGCCTGGTTTCCAGGTGCATTTTATTGTCAGAAAGTTGGATGTTTCACAGCTGAGGTTTTGGGGAATATCAGGAGCATCTGTAGCATGAAAGGAAACCAAAACAGTTAGCTGATGTTTTGCCATCCTAGTGTGACATTTGGGTCACCGGCTTCCTAAAAGCATTGCTCTTTGTTTTGCTGGGTCCTGAAAGCATCACTCTTCTGTTTTGCTGGGCCTAGATAGCGTGCTTCAAAAATACATGGCAATAGTTACACCCCAACCACAGAAATAATAAGCTTTTAAAAAAATGACAATAAAATAGATGGATAATTATTATCAGCCTCATCTGACTAACGCTTGACTTGAGAATTTTAAGTGGGTGGGTAATCTGGCAAATCACATGCAAACATGTTCACAAGCTCCAGGCTCTGACCTGGAAGTATTTCACTGAAACTCTGCCAAGAGTTTTCTGAAGTTCTGAGCATCAGTTCAGCTGCTGAGCAATGCAGGAATGCTGTCAGCTGTGCGTCACATTTTCTAACATGCCAGCCCCACCACTGCTTTGAATTCTCCAAACAAGTCGTGTCAAGGAAATGGTCCCTTTAGCATGAATTCCACACTGAATTTGAAAATTAAAGCAAGCCCTGAATAGCTCATCCTCCTCCCCATGACTTTGAAGTGCCCATCTTTTCCTTTTAAGTCTTGTTCTTTCCTCCCATGCTAGAGCAGCGTTGAGTGCCTTGATGGAAATGATGGGCAGTGTTCCTAACAGAGAAGGTAACCACCGCAACATGAGAATAGGCAGAGCACCTATTTCAGGTCCCGTACACTTGAGGTGTATGAGACTGGGAAGGTGTATGTCAAACATAACACAACAATATCCACATAGAGATATATGCCCTTCTCTCTGCCCTAGAGAAGGGGAACTAACACAAGAGGCAATAGGGGCAGGCTTAGTTCGGATTATGAGCAGTGAGCCAAAAAGGAACACCTGTTTTGATGGACCTAAGCTTAACCAAACTGCTGTGTATACATATTTACTTCCTCCACCTTTTCTTCCCCTCACCAGCAAGAGGACCATAACAAGTCCTCTCCTCACTAAGTAGGTACTACAAGAAGAAACACTGATAAGAAACAGACTTGGCATCCCATCTCTTTAAAAAAAAACACTGTGAAGGAAAAATCTATGGGATTGTCATAGCTCTCATTCTTGAACAACTGACTTATTTACCTGGAAGATTTTCCCATAAAAGCAAATTCTGCACAAGTAATGTAAAAATGGTATATCACTGAGGGGTCATAAAAGGGTGAATTCTGTCTCTCATTTTCTATTGCACACTTAATGTGTGCAATATCCAAGTCAATGACAGGATGCACAAGCTGGAGACCGGAACACACTTCCAAAATTATTCCAGTTTATCCTGTCCTTTTTCTCAACCCCAAGGACTTTAAATTAAAAGGCAGGCATTTGTAATAGGGAATAGGATTCTAATGAGCAGCTACTGGAAGATGATAACTCTCAAATTCCCTGTGGGGAAAAAACACACAAAGCTTTAAAGTGACCAATTATGGGGAAGAAGAAAGAGGTACATTCAGCCATTTCTTTTAATAGGTATCTGTTTCTGGAACATATGTCTGAGCCTGGCATGGTTACACTGAGAAGATACACAATAACTCAGTATCTTTAAAGAAAATACTAAAAGGATGTTTTAGAAGAATGTCCAGGAAAGAGGAATTACTGCCTGGTTTCCTTGCCTGTATTTAGCTCCCATGGAGCTTCTGCCCTGGATGAGCATCTGTTGCTGCTGCAAGTTTAACAGTTGTCTTCACTTGACTGATTGGTAAATGAATGTTTGCACTTACAGTTCTTGCTCTTATTCTCACCTAGTCATGGCCTAAACTAGAACAGATGTAAACCTAAACTGATAGAGACAGAGGTAGAATATTCATATGGCAACAAACTACTTGGCATTCCAGATCATGAAAAAGTACCTTAGAACAAGAGATCAATGAGAGAAGCACAGGGCCTGGTTCTAAAGAGGGCTTACACGAGTACCTTCTCATCCTTCCAGACTTGGTGTCTCCACCATGAGCTGGCCTTTTCACAGTGAAATCGAACAAGTACAATTCCCAGTTCAACTCCAAAACCAAGGGCCAGGAAGAAAAAAAGCCACAATAGCACTTTTTTTCCTAGCAGAAGCCTAAGAGTCTCAAAATGATTTTGATTTTCCAAAGGTTAGTAAACATGATACATACATCCTACAAACACGACAGATCCATCCATCCCATTTTCGAGTGTGCACACTACATTTGTCCCGCTGCTACTTGAAGCACTGGCATTTAGCACTCTGATGGCATGGCTTCGACTGCTCAGTTGCATCATTGGGTAGGATTTTGATCCATAAGTCATATTTGTTATGCGCTGATCTTCTTCATGGACACAACAAAACGTCACATCTGAACCTACTGCCACCACAGTATCCAGAGGAAACACTCCACTCCCACCGGGCTCAGTATCTTTTCCTAGCAGAGAAGGAAGAAGACAAACAAAAAAACCAAACAAGAAACCTCACATGAACAATTTGCTATAAACATGGTACTGATCAGCTAAAATGCGACTGAGGAGCAGTCCAACGCATACAAATACAGGTTTGCTAGGTTTCATTAACCAGTGATTGTATTATTTCTCTAATCAAAACAGTCTCCAAGGCGGCAGCCCATCACCACCTGATGCTCTTCCTCTGCCTTTGGCTTAATTCTTATAAAGAAATAGAAGTCTGTGTGGTAGCGAGGGAACAAACATACCAGGGATCACTTCTGCTGGGCTCCAGTCACTCCAATCCTTGGGGCCAACAAACTGTGTTGCGTTAATGTAACAGCGAATCTTCACATAGTGTGAAGTGCACTCCAAAGGAATATCTGATGTCCAGTTCCAAGAAAGAATGATGTCTTCATGAGTCAGTTTTGAGTAGTAAGTAACCTGCAAAGTTTTTGAACCAAGAAATCAACCAAGACAGAGCTTATGAACACCTGCTAGAAATGACATACAATCTCCCAAGTGTCAACAAAATGGCAAATTAGGTGAAGTAAATCATAAAATCCTCACAGATTACTGTTCTACCTAACCTACAGTTGTGCTGTGAATTTACCTGGACAAAAACCTAAGTTGCTAAACAGCCCAGTAGCTAGGTAATCTGTCAGCCAGATATACCAGAGGGCAGACATTTGAGGGAGAGCAGGAAGATTTCCATGCATGTAAAGAGGCATCCTCTACATCCTGGGCTTCTCCCAGGCAGTGAAATGTTCCAACTTCTCCAACGTAAAACTCTTCTAATATTAGTTCCAGGCTGCGCATTTTGTCATTTCTCCATTACTAAACTTTGTAGAACAGAGCTACAGATTTGCCTGGAAGAACTCTGGCTACAAAAAAAGAAAAAAGCAAGCTCAGCATTCAAAGACGACCAAGACTGGACACAGTGTTGGAGATATAGAGACAGTAGTGTAAAGTATCTGCCAAATTCACAAGTAAGTTCTAATTATAAAATCCCTGTACCAGGAAAAAAAACCCCCGCTGTGACTAAGTACCAACAGTACAGTAGCCAGTGTTCCCATAACTTTGAAATTTAACAAGTTGCCTACCAGAAGCATGACTACACTCAGGTCCTGCAAAGCTCTACTATCTTCATCATTCTCAGCTTTGTTCAAGTGACCTCTCAGAACTTAACCAACAGCAAAAACTGTACACGTATTTTTCATAAAGGAAGAAAAGGACTTACTTGTGTGACCTCTTCCATTGCTTCTTTTCGGAGTATCTGAATCTGCCAAAGGGCATCCAGTCCATGTGGGAAGACCGATCCATCATCGCTCCACTTCAGATTTAATGTGGAAGTTGGAAAGTCAGGCGTTAAACTAAGAATGTGTGGAGTGACAGGAACAAAGGCTTGAAAAAGAGGCGGTGGGGAGAAAAGCCATATTCAGGTCATTAGTCAGCAACCCCAGCCCTACAGGTATTTAACAGCCGCATCTCTCTGAACTGGCTAGCAGCCATACAAACATGTAACTCAACCTCTGTAATTAGAAAAAGGCTCTGTGGCTACTTGAGCATGAGAGTTCTCAGGAAAGCACAGGTGCTGATGAATCATCAGGTAGTATTTTCTTTTAATACATCAGCATGCAGATGGGCAAGTAACTGATTGTGAATATGACTCTTCACAATGCATAGGAGGGAACCTATCCCATCTTTCACAACCTCTCTTCACTACCACAGCAGTAAATGAAACATGGTGGCAGTCTTTGAAGCGTGCATGAGAACACTTCTGGGGACGATGGTGGAAAAACATCCCCAGAAGAAGAAGTATGTTTTGGAGATGAGCAGGGAAGTGAGGACTTGCAGCAAAAGGGAGAGTGGCGAGGAAGGAGAGCAGGAGCACAGGATGGAAGAAGCTCACAGGACGTTCCGAAGAAGATCATGGGGAAAATGATTTTAAGCTACAAGAAGTATTAAGGGCATGAGATCATGATGGTGACAGGACAGGGAGATCAAACAGAAGCATCTCTTCTATAAATATGTGGTGGTGAAGCAAGAGGTTGAGAAACAGGGAAGAACCTTGGTAATACAAGGGTTATGGCATTCATTGGGCCTGGTGCAAGCTAAAACATTTTAAAAATACGTGTGATAACACCCAACTTCATTCCTGACCACGGATCTGAGAGCCTGCAAAGTGTTCAGCACAATCAAACTGCCCACTGCCCACAATAACCTGTGATGAACCCAAGAGACTCATCATGTTGACCAAATATTTTTGAGCTGCATTTTGTTAACGTTCTTGAGCTGCTCCTAACTGTAAACAGAATCACGGATAAAAAGTGTTACTGACAGTAGAATCTGACTACACTGAAGGACTAAGCAGGCAAACCAAAGGCAAAAACTAGAGCAAGGATGGCAGACTGTGTAACTGCCATCTTCTGTTTACAAATTTCTTCTTTGCCTGCAAGGAAGTGGGGAAAAGTCTAATGTACCTATGTATGTAGTATTAGGGATTTGTTTACAAATGCTTCCTAATTTATAACTAGGACAAAGAGGGGCAAAGAGTGAGGGATGTAACGCTGTATTTTGTTCTGCTCCTCACAGTCTCCCCTTGGTTTTTCTGCTATGAACTATGGGTATTCTTTCTCTTGAAAAGTTAGAGAAAAAACCTACAATATATGGTAGCTTCATACGGACGCAGCATATCAACATTTTATATACAGGAATGCTGCCAAAGAAACCTGCAAGCATATACACATCTGAAGAGTTGTTAAACATAGTGTAAAGGCCTTAGGTACACATATGACCTGATACTTACAGATGTCTTTCTGGTGAATAACAAATTCTTTGGGGGCAAAAGCAGTTCCAGGGGTTTTGATTGTCACTGTGATGGAGCTCTCTGGGACTGGAATCTCAACCCTTCTCTCCTTAGTTTTAAGACACACTTGAGGGGTAAGGTCACTGAAAAGGCAGAGAGGATTAAGCAGGTATTTCACCTGATAGGAAGTTAAGGCAATTTAAGTCCTATTCTTGCACACTAATAAAACACAAATCCTCTGCAAGAGACAGAAAGATCCATATTGAGTTTGTGAAGAAGTGAGCCTTGCATGGGCTTTGGTTAAACACAGATTAATGGCACTCCCTCGCCTTTCAAGTCACTTTTTATCATACTGATAGGTTGCGCATAATGCAACCACCTAGCTGTTAAGAGAACACTTCAAAGTGGAAACCTTGCTTTTTAACCAAAATCATAGAATCATAGAATTGTTAAGGTTGGAAAAAACCTTTACGGTCATCAAACGCAACTGTTAACCTAGTGCAAGCACCATGTTCACCATTCAACCACTTTCCTTTAGTACCATATCCACATGTTTTTTAAACACTTCCAGGAATGGTGACTCCACCACTTCCCTGAGCACTCTATTCCAATGCTTTACAACCTTTTCTGCACAAAAATGTTTCTTAGTATCTAATCAAACTTGAGGTCAACAAAAGACATGTTTCTGAAACCTAGTCACCCTGAATCAATATTTCAAAATAGGAAAAATAAAACAGCCCAAACCAAACCTAATAGTATCACCCCCTCCCTTTGTGTTTCCTGACTCACTCTCCCTCCACGTCTTCTCAAAGTGTGGGCATACTGGTTGAAAGGGCAGGTTTACCACTTGTGTCCAGATCTTAGAACAAATCTTTTAGCTTCCTTCTGCTGCTCAGCTCACAAGGAAAGAGCAGAGAGCAGGGCAGAGGATTTGTAAGATCCCAGGTGAAAATGCAGTCTGTGCTTAATGTTTGTGCAGTGCTTAGCACAATGTGATCTGGCTTTTGTCTTGAAATTGTAAATATATACAGGAAACAATAATGGATGGGTCAAGTCCTTTTGCTCATTATCACTGATATGCAACTAGAAAGGCAGAAAGTTTGGAAAAATCCAGACCTTCCTCTTGGGGGAATAATGGCAGGAAGGAAAGCAGAGAGAACAATGCCAGACTTCCTGCTGAGGGACTGTTACTCACTCATGAACTGGAACAGGACCCTGGAGCTCCTATCAGCTGGAGTCAAGAGCTTGGGTTGAACTCTTAAGATTCACGCAAGACTCTGGGCTAGCAAAGGCCAGCTGAGACTTGAGTGCTCAGAAAGGCTATTCCTCTTCAGTACTGAGATATTATTAGAGGATGTTTGGGCAACTGAAAAACAAAACCTCTTTCCTTCAGGGATGTCTGCACCAAGCTCATCGCAGACTCTTTGCTTCAGGGACCCCAGCCAGTCCTGCTTTGCTAAGGAGAAGCAGCAGCAGCTACATGATTGTTCTTGTTCAGAGGGCAACACCTCATGAACTCTGCACTTCTGAACTCTGGCCACAGAGTCATATATATGATGTTTTTTAAATAGAAATGATAGCTGGCAATGCAGCAGGAATAATGAGACATAGAAAATCAAGCATGTAGGTGGACTAAGTGCAGCCAAGCCCTGGGACCCCAAGGAAAAGCCTGGGCTGCCTGCAGAATTTACAGGAAAAAAAAGACAGTACAAATATCTGGACTGGGGGCAGGATCAAGATGAAGAATGGATTTGAACTCATCCCTAGCACATGATAAGTATTTGGCAGACCCACAGCACGGGGAATTGAACATGTAGTTCTCATTAGTGAAAAACACACAGAAGATTTAAGTTTTTTTAACTTTTCTCAAAATTCTCAACCTGCATTCACTTCAGAAAAGTTGTTTTAATTGTCAAATAATTTTTACATTTCCTCTAATACAGTGTTCTTCAGGCAGCTGAAAATTTACAAAGGTTATAAGACAGTCACTGAGAGATTTTTCATGTTTTTCCACATGAAATCCATGTGAATCTCAATATCTGTGTCATATATTCTACTGCCTTGGCTCACAACATCAGGATTCACTGCTTCCAACTCTCATTTCCTTTTGTACTGGACTTGTTTTGAAGATATCCCTCATGAAAACTCTGAGCGAGGGATAGGCAGACACACAGAGAAGTCTGGGTAAATAAGAGCATCTTCCAGTCCTTTGAACAGAGCAAGCAGATTTTGGCAGGCAAATTGTTAGCATAGAGCAATTTCGCCAGAAACCTTGCCATTGCCTAAGTTAACAGGGCCTAGGGGGAGCACCACCCAAGGAAAACTGATGGGGAGATGCTGGGAAACAACAGCATCACAATTTCCATGGGCAGGGACTGAGGAAAAACTGTACTTTCATCACAATTCGGTATTTTTCAACCAGGTATGTGGGGGACTTACTTGGTAGTGTAGCAAAAGTCAGTTTGTCCACGTCTTCCTCTAGAAGAGACATCCCAAGAACAGAGCATTTTGTGCAAATTGTGTGTTACACATTTCAAATTCTGGGTGTCCCCTAGAGAGCCTGAAATCATATAACAAAAAAAATTGTCAAAATAAAGTCAGAAATTGCAGGTCAAAAATGAGCAACTGTAAAACAACTGCTATTTTTCACATTTATAGCCATTCTTACATTTGTATTGTATGCATGTCTGGCCAGTATTTTGAAACTGTTGAATGATTTGTGTGCCTGGTTAGACAGCCACAGACTCACAGATTTCTAGAGGGACCAGAGATCTGGGTTTATACTCGCGTATAACAGAGGCAGCTGCCTCCTTCCACAATACCTATTCCTTGCCTAGCCTAATAAGCAGGCTTTGGGCCAATGGCAAAACCACAAGCTTTGACTTTAACCTAATGAGCTTTTTGCTCTCCTCCATGTCATACATGGAGGGCAATTAATGACAGAAGGGTAGTTAATGATAATGGGTGAAACTGCTGAAGAGACACAACATATACAGCAAAAAGGTTTCAATGCAGACATTTACACCAACGCATATGCAGACTATCAGTGACATTATGGAGATTTTAGCACCCAGTTTTGCACTGGTTTACAAGATGCTGCTCGGTGCTGGAAAGCAGAGACCAGGTCTGGAACTGCCTCCATCCCTAGGATGGCATGGGGCCACAGAGGCGACGGGTTTTGAACACATATACAGCAGGAAAGCAGTGCAATTACAAGGTACAGGAGCTACAGAGAAAAAGTAGTGAATTACATTGCAATAAACTTACCTATCTCTTGGCTATATACTAAGCTTCTTAAGCATAAAATAGCTAGTGCTAAAAGGCAGCAGAGGCTTGAGTTCTTCCACATTCTTCTACTGTTTGTTTTAAGAATAGCAGCTTTAAGCAGGAGTAAACGTCATCTTCCAACAAGCTGGTCAGTTCTAAAATTAAATACAGAAATAAAAAAAAAGACCAAAGTTTTAAATTCTAGACCTGGTATGCCACAAATGCCACTTTTTGTTCCATATAATTTTCTTCTTCAGTAATGTTCCCAGGCATAGCAGCTCCTTTTCCTTCATCTGGCAAACAAACCCCTTGTCTCTCCCAACAACTCCTCAATTCATGCATTTTCAGTAAGACATTTCTTCAAGAATCATAGACATATAAAACTCTACAGTTCATAGGTATTCTTCAGGACTATCTAATACCAGAACAGAACAGGCATGGCAGAATATTCCCCTAGAATATTCCCCGCCTTTTCATCTTAGATGAAATGTCATATCCACAAAGGATACTGTATGTTGAAATTGGAAATGTCCCCTGCTTCATTTATGTACTTAAGACCAAACAGACCATCTGCTTCATCTACACACTTAAGACCAAGCATACCATCTGTTTTCTTCTTTCCTCTGCTCAATTTTCATACTGCTGCTATTCAAAGCTATGGGATGCCCAAGACTTTGCAGAACCAGACTTGATCACCCAGGATCACTGGGTCAATACAGTGTTAACTAATAACCCATGGAGGAAAAATAATAGGCAAAAAAAAGTGAGCCATTTCTCTATCAAAAGATACTTGTTGTTGCAACTACAGACCTTAGAGTAAAAACTTATCTGGAATACTACGTTTAGTGTCTTCATTGAAGATTAACGGGTTTCTTGTTTTAAAAAGAGAAGTTCAGCTGTTCAGCAGTGAACACATTCAGTTCCACCCACACAGCAACCACCTTCAGATTTTGTTCTCAAAAAGGAAAAACTGAAGGAAAACCTATCCAAAAGCTCAATCAATTCCTGGTGCATAGTTTCCTTGCTGGCTGTGGAGACTTGAGCAACCTTCCAGAGACCATAACTCCCATGTAGCAAGAGGCCTTCTTTCAGCAACCAACAGCAGGAGCTGGGCCATTTTCATACGAGAGTATGACCAAGCCCACCTGTCCTACAGAGCAGCTTTGTTCCCATTTTGTCCAGACTCCTAATTTGAAAGGCACCTGGCCTTGACTCAGAAATATCTTCCAAAGCCAGATGAACATCATCGTCAGAACAACAAACTTTGTCTAAAAGCCTCTGTAATTTTAAAAGAAACGCCCTTTTCACTGAAGTCCCCCGCGCCACAAAGAGTGTGCTCCCTCATCCCTGCAATACAACCCTGTATTTTTATTAGTTTTTTTGGGTTTGGGATTTTTTTGTTTAGTTTTTTTGTTTTTTGTTACAGAATCTTCCCTTAGGGGACAGCTGGAAATGCCTGAAATGCTCTTCTGTCCCTTACCAATCTGCACCGTGCAAGGAGAAACATAGCAGCACTATGCCAAATAATCCAGAGCTGTTCACAAGAGGCCATTCCTCTTCTTTCTCTTGGTCTGCAATAACCACGCTGAAGGAAAGGTCCAGGCAGCACAAGAGATGAGAGAAATGCTATGGTAAAGACCACTGTTACATATGGAGGAACACAAATAAAACTTAATCATTTTTTTAATTTCAGCATGTTCTCAAACCACTTGAAAACCTCACTAAACACATACTAATTTAGGCTACACTGCTCCCAAACAGTGTCATTAATACATTCCTAATTTGTAATATCCATGCTGTGCAACTTGTTAAAAGCCAAATCAGGACCAGAGGCTGACACAACCAGGTAAGGATGGATCCAGAACCAACCAGCATATAAAATATATTAATCTATGTGCCAAATTCCCCCACTGCATTCTGGTGTATCTCAGGATCTTCAGACTGTATTTCTCCATGTTATTAATGAAAATATGGGATGTTATCTCCAGATTTAAACTTAGCTCACAAACCTCTAACTTCATAAAAAACCATGAAGACCATGCAGACAGGCCTGGGAGTTATATGAATAAAATGATTTCTATTTGTGAAGTATATGTAAATTTTATCTGTTTCTGAGGACTTCTTCGAAGGCTGTTACTGGTTTGCGGAAAAGGCCAAACCCAAAATTTCAAACTCTAGATCATAATCAATTCCCCTATCAGCTGGCAAAGTCAAGGAAAGAATAAAAAGCCCTGATGCCACTTGAAGGAGAGAGAATTGAGTTGTGATGTTAATTAAATCCCAAACCTCTCATATTATTCCCAACCCTCTAAACACATTACCTGTGTAGACTTGTGCAAAACCTGTTTGGTCATGCCAGGTTTATTAGGTAGATTCAGCAACTACCTGTGTGTGTGTGTATTTTAAGAAAATATGGTTTTCTGCAACTCTTTCAACATGTAGCTTACTGAGTTGTCCTCCTACTGCAGAAGTTTTAAGGGTAACATCATAGCAGTGCATTACAAGAAATCTGAGTCATACCAAGTTCTCCTAACCCAAAGCACAGCTTTAATTTCAGTTTCAGAGTCAGGCACAGAAGTGAACCTATGTAGTCTTACGCAGGGCATGATGAGAGTCTTCTAAACCACAATCTTTTGTAAAAAGAATAGACTCCCCGGCTCTTGTGTTCTCATACACATTTTACAACTTGCTGAAAAGTTGGTAATCAGAAGCCTCATGTCACATAATTAAATGCCATTAGTCAAGAGAGAAGATTCCCATTTATAGGCTTGTTTTAATTATAAAGTTACAAAATAATTGAAGTAATTTAAAAATAGGAAGTTTACTTTCTCTCTATGAAAGCTGCCTTCCATCAGTTCAAGACTAACTCAAACAAGGCATGGATGTTTTTCCTTATCCTGAAAGATAAGAAAAGCATGTTACTCTCTAGACAGAGGTACTCTTAGGAGTCAGGGATATTCATTCAGGACAAGAGAGCTCAACATGGTCAGAAGAAAGCAAAACCTTGACTATTGTTGGCTGGAGTGCAACAAGAGCAGTCGTTACTAAATGTAAATATCTTTACACTGCAGGTCTTTGTTTTTAAAAATATTATGAAGGGGGCTAAGCCCATTGTCTCCCCCAGAAAAAGCTATTGGAATTAAACCACTTTTAACAGTTGTCCATCTTAAAAAATATCAGCAATAGCACATCCCATAACAATGTCATTTCCTTGGGCAATATATTCATGTCACTTCACTGGCGCTATCATCAGTCCTCCATATGTGCTGCACAAGTATCTCTTGCTCCATTTTAAGCACATTACTTTGTCCTATCTCCAGCAGACAAAGCACAGTTTATCCTCTGCCCTGCAGCAACCTCTTACATAGAAGATGACTGATATCAGAACTCTAATAGCTCCTCCCTTAAAAACTCCAATTTTTTTTTCACCATTTCCCAGTCTCAGTTTTTGGATTTCTGATCATTCCTGGAATAAACATTTCTCTGTGAACCAAAGCTGCTGTATCCACAGTTTTGAAATATCTCTGCCCTGAGGCCTGAGCATTATCAAGAACAATGAAGGAACTTTCCTAAGGCAAACCTGTGTGTTTACACAGCCCATGCCATATTTGCTTTCTCCTACATTCAGACCTTGTTGACTTAATTTCAGTGTGTGATCCAGCCTCGGATACTGTACAAAGCTGCCACGTAGCTGTTTATTTAGTACTTCAGACTCCAATCTCATCCTCAAATGGACTGCAAACCTCCTGACTGAGCATGAGTGTATTTGCACAGCAAATTCATCTTAAAGCCTTTGCCTGAAAAGGTCTTTCACTTTTGAAATTTTAAAGTATGGAAAAAACCTCCAATAAATCTATGCTAAGTAAAAAAACTGTGGGTGTATACAAAAAGTATTCACACACAAATTCATGCCATACCAACAGTGAAGACATGACAGGCTGCAGTGTAAACTGCCCGTTTTTAAGAGCAGCTACTACAAGCAGGATTCCATAATAACTGTTGGAAGGTACAGCACATGGGAATGTCCTGACTTCTGCCCAGGGCTTTATGTCAGAAAGTGCCTTCTGACCCTTTTGCCTGTGGTCAGAAGAAAGAAATTCTAAATTTCTTTTTACACAGACAAGGTAGCAAAAGAACAGTTAGATTCAGATTCTTATCAACTGAAGCCAGCAGTTGGTGGCCTATATTTAAAAGAGCTCAATCGCCATCATGGACCTTTAAATGACTTTTAAAGATGTTTTGATGCAGTCAGTGCACGTACTGGTGATCAGATACATCAGAAAGGGAAACGTGCTCCAAGACAATAATTGGAAAATACATGTGGACAGCTTTGCTTTAAAACCTTGTCAGCTGTAAAGAAGGTTAAAGGTTCTGTGACAAACTGAGAAAATAAGGGCAGGTATGATATTACCGGCCTCTTTAGACTTAACCTCTTAAAGGGGAAACCAGAAAATAACTGGTATCTCTCCTTCTGACTGTGTTTGTTATTACATATTTCTTGGTTTAAGGGGTTCTGTGTATCTGTTTTTTTAAGCATAGCTGACCAAGAGCTCAATTCGCTCTTAAAAAAAAAGAAAAAGACCTGTTTTCTTAGTCAGTTGTAACAGATCAGTTCTCTAAGCACAAAAGTTCTGCAAAGCTTTGTTGTACTTTTGAGTTTTCTGGTCTCCAATCGTATTTCATTGTCAAGTGCTTGGAAACCACTTTGAAAACAAACAAACAAAACAGCTTAAGAAAAAAAAAATCAATAATCTTTCCAGCCTGCTTTCTGCCTGCAGCCTGACCTGACAGTCACAAGCCTCCAGATTTGTTTTTCAGAAATGTCTGTGAATTGAAGATTAGTTGCCAGAGTTTTAATATATATAACTGTGCTCCAGAAGCAGGTACCTGAAAAGAAATGGTTAAAAAGTCAGCTCATACAAAAGTGTTAGGGAAACTAAGTGGAGAAATCTAGATGAAACCGTGAAACCTGTAAAAACACTTGTAGTAAATGTAAAGGAAGCAGTCTCATTGTCGATAAATTTTCTCCAGTTACAATTTATATTTTGCCTCCAAAGCTAAAGGGATCATCATATTAATTTACCACCAAATGGAACATGAAAAGCTCTCAAGGAAAATGATTACACAGCACACCACCAAAATATTGTAGAGAATGATAAGAGGCAATACTAGACAACCATCATCCCAAATACTGTCAGGCAGAAGTGAAGGTGCTAAGTACATGCCGAGATCAAACCTTGTGAGAAGAAAAATTACTCTGCTCAGCAGGTAGCGAAAGCTCACTTTACTTGTCTCTGCTGAAAGACACTAATTCAACCTTCAAAGTGAAAGAAAACACACTTACATTCAGGTAAAAATGCATATATCAAGTTACGTGTTCTACTGTTGCCAACTGAAAGCTTCAAAAAAAAAAATTCCCCTATCTGACAAACCATGCCAGAAGTACACATTTCTGGGAAACCAAGAAAATGGCCAGTACAGCTGACTGTAAAGGCAACGAATACAGAAACAGAAGATGAACCGGCTTTCTTTAGAACAGCTTTGCTGATCCCGCAGCCTTCAGTCTTTGACTTTAAAGCTAGCTGAGTAATAATAAAAAAAAAGAATTAGTAAGATTTATTTGAGTGAGAGGGAGCTTGGCTGTTTTTCAATAGAGTACATTCTTCCACCTCCTTGAAAAAATTTCCAAAGTTGAGACAAAAATCTCTAGTAATCTAAATGCCGGCTTTCCCTCTCTGTTTTATAACATGGCACCATTCCACTTTATAAAAGATTTGCAGGACATGAATCACTGAAACACGTTCATAAACGAAGACTGAGTCCCATTTGGGAATCTGGCTTTCCCCACTTCTGAGGAATTAATTTAAGAATCTGCTATTTCTCTTTCTGGAAGCTGATAAAATAATTCAAGTTTCCTATCTGCACCAAATGTCTTCTCCTAATCTGCAGAGGAAGAAAAGAAAACAAAGACAGGGTGCTAATATATTATTCACTAAATATGCTGGAGTACACAAGGCCAAACTTTCAGTCCTGTGAGACATTTGTTTTGTTGGGGTTTTTTTCCTGTCAAGCACAAGGAGAAAAATTCCCTCCTCACTGCTTCCTCTAGCTGCCAGACAGCAGCATCACCTCTGAGATACGGGAAAGCCACTGCAGTTAATCTTGCAGGCACCCAGCCTGCCTCTGCAAGGTGAAGTGAGAGACGACACACAAGCTCAACACAAGGACCAACACTTCAGCATTTTCAAAGCTCCTAGTCTCAAGTACTACCTACAGAGGCAAGCATTTTAGCAAGAAATTTTACCATCAAGTGCAAGTATGGATGGAGTAAGTATGTCACCTGTCCCAGGTTCTAAGGCCAACTTGCAACTGCGCCTGCATTCCAGTATTTTCAGTTCTTCCTTTTTTTTTCTGATCCCAGGACTGTTAGACACTATAGAAATACAAATAAGCAAGCTGCAGACTGGGAGAGCTGCAGGGTATTTCCAGGTAGCAATTTGCATGAGAAGCACCTTTACCTGGCAAGGACAGGAGATGACAAATTCATGAACAAGCACCACAAGTCAAGGGTGATTTTATGAAAGCATTTAGGACCTTTCATAAGGGTACTATGTGTGTGTATGTTGTGCATATACACATAGTACAACATACACACACATAGAAACTGGGACCCTCAGGACTTGCCTTTTGAAAGAAAGGAAGATATGTAGCAGAAGCAGATATCAAATACTTTAAATAGCAATGTATACAATTTTGAGATGGATCTGTAAAGTACAATGGAAGACTCCTCTGTGTTACTCATGTAAACCAAAAAAACCCCACCAAACAAGAACAAGACAGAGACCACTGGGAAGAATACCCCTGCTGGGACCGATGAGCTGGAGACAAAAAAAAGCACAGTGATATTGAAGAGGTAGAGCAGTCAGGCAGAGCAGTGGACTGAAAGGGCAAAACAAAGCAAAGAGACACTGTAGGAACTGATGATTTATTTCTACTACAATCAAAAGGTAATTTATTAGGTGACTTTTTCTGTTTTTCCAAGTAAAATACGTATTTTGCACACTTTGCCTTCTGCTCTCACTGATTTATGCCTGTTTTCAATTAAACTGTATGCTAATTTAAAAACTCGTAGTTCTACTAGAGTAATTTTTTCACGCATTGTTCAGTGTACCCCATAGAAGAGAAGTTCCCAAGCCAGACATTGCATTTAATGCTCCTAGCGTGAGATTTTCAGAAGGACAAAGACATTTTCAAAGGAAAATTGGGCGTCTCACGCCTGATTTTGGAAGTCCTTGCCCTATCAATTAGTCATCAAGTACATGTTTAAATACAAGCACACCAATGACTACTAGGAGCACAGCACTGCTCTCCAGATGGTAACAACGAAAAACAAACTCTTCTGAGAAACACAGGGAACCCGACTACTACCAAAAACAGACTAAACATGTTTTGGGATATTTGCAAGCCTGTTCATGATATATCATTGTTACATATTAGGACAATATTATTATAGATTACCTCTAGGCCTTATTAGATATCAGAAAAGGCACGCTAGAGAGGTCTGGACTGCAGTCCAGTAAAGGTTGACTTCATTCTGCAGCCATTTCCTCGGCAGGGTTTCTCCATCCAGCTGCAGAATTTCATCAGGTTTGTGAGGACACAGTATGCTGAGGTCTCACCTTCTTGTCCTGACTGAAGTGAACCTGAGCAGTGTGTTCAAAGGTTACTGCAGGGGTGAGGGGACAGACAACACATTATCAGATAAGCCCAGCTTCCTTAGGAAGTCAGCTCAAATTAACAAGCACAGATTCTTCTGCCACAGAGGTGCAGATGGAAAACACCTAATCATCTAAACAAAGAACAAAGCAAAGGGGTGAAGGTTAAGGCACTCTACCGGCCGAAAGAGAATTTTTGATCTTCTAGTTTATTGTGCTGTGCAGGAGAAGGAAACAGCTCAGAGTCACTTGCACACTTCTGCTTTAACCCATTCAAAAAATTTTCTTGATACTTACTACAACTAGCAAATTAATATTGTATGGAGATGAAGGATGTACTTATATAAATCTGATTCAGATACACACATTTCCTGATATGCTTGAATTTGGTGACCTCACGATCGACACACTTCCTTGAATTCTTGTGCTTTGCAAAGCAGCATGAAACAAGCACAGTGAGCAAAGGCACACAAGTCTGATTACTGAAAAATACCTCTTATCATGACTCCAATGGCTACCCACTATGCCTTTTCAAAACTTAACACAGGTGCAAAGCATAGAAGAAAAATGCACCTTTTTTTTTCAGTAGATAAACCAAGAATCCAATGAAAACACATGGAGAAATTTTCCCCCTTCTTTGGTGCCTATTGCATTTTACCAACACATAACTGAAAGAAAACGTAATCCAATTATTCCAAAGCACATTTCAGTTTTGGAGGATACTGTTAGCAACTGTGTAGTTCTCAAGACAGTATGCCTTCAGAGGAAAACGCCATTTGCCTACATTGTCAATTGCACTTTACTCAATGTCAGGTTCAAGAGCCAGACCACAACACTCAGACTTTACAAAGACTGCAGAATAAAACTGCTGTTCCTTAGAAGAGCCATAATTCTGTCCCTGCTGGTTTTTTTCAGCTCATACGTCCTTATGAACTCACAAACGTTAAAGAAGTTGACCTTATTAATGAAAGAGTTTATTTTCCTTAATCTGGAAATGTACAAAAACTTATTTTGAACTATATGACCTTTAATCTTCTTTCCATCACAGGAAAAGCCTAATTAGTTTTATAAGAGAACTCTGATAATTACTGAAGCAATTCCAAATGTGCTTTTTTTAAAAAACTGGCAATGACCCAAGGGTTGGAATCCTTCATTGTTTACAACGAAACCTGTGGTATTCAAATTATTTTTAAGGTACTATGAACCAAATCCAAAGAAAGTCTCTCTTCACATGTACAAGGAGCATATAACTAGATCAAATGCTGAAATGCAGCTTTCACATTAAATAATATATTGAGAATAAAGAGCAACAGTTATGTGATATCCTTTTAGAGTGAATGTAAGGAATGAGAGTCACTTACGAGAAATAAATTGATTTTTTTCACTAATCAAGGAAATGGGCAATTCCTGAAACTATAGATCTATATTTTCTGACAAATTCCTGCTGTACTAATCTTTATTGAGACTAAAAGCTCTCATTCCCTGTTGTAGTTCCACTCTTAATAAGTAGCAGACAGATCACATGAAGACATACTGCAGGATGCTGTCATGTACGACCACCCTTCCACCAGCGTGGGCAAACACTTTCCTCTCTGCTCTACTCCCAAGTGGGCCCTCAATGCTGCCATTCCCCTTCCAATCTTGACAAAAGAGGAAGAAATATAGTAGGACATTATCAGAACAAGTCTGCCCATGCATAATTACATAGCAGTTGTATTTCCTTTGTTTATTTCCTTCACATGCTGTTTTAGCTGTACTTTTTTCCCCCTGGACTTCTTCATTTATGCATTTATACATGCATATCCCTCCTTTTAAGGCGACAAAGTGTGGCAAGTAAGTACTCAGAAATACAAATATGGACTTCTGCAGCTGATATACTTCAGAGCTGGTCTCCTTCCTAATTAACTCTCATAGACACAGGCTATAAGAAATCAGTATTAACCATGCACTTCATGCACATACATGGACTCACTCTCATGCCTGCTTATGATACCAGTAATTGCCTCATTCTCTTGCTGCTCACAGCTTCCACTGGAGCCAGGGACCCAAAGACACGCAGGCACACTACTCCAGCCGTCTGAGGGCCATACCACTCCTCCTTTTCTGCTCTGCTTCTCTCACAGAGGTCTCCCTGCAAAGGGCTTATGGTCCACTCAAAGATCTTATAGCAGCACAGCAACCCAGTGCCTCAGCATAGACTGACTCTTTCATGCTGTCCTTTCTACCCATCTAACAGACTTTGATGCTGCCAAGAAACATACAGCCTCACCTCAGTTTTAGTGTGCTCCTTCTGTTATCCCCTCTACAAACATGCAGCACTTCCTTAAGTGTATTGCCCTCACTGAAACAAATCACGTTTTGCAATGCCAAAGGCACAAGATACAGCTGTTTTACAATCAAATTAACAGCCAGCTTTCCATTTCAAATAATTTAGACTGATCATTCAGTTTAGGCAGCACATTGTCTAAAAAGAAAACATAAAGGAAAGTTCAAATTTTATTTTCAATTTCTGCTAGATGAGTTCAAATAGCATTCAAACATAGACAGAAATCTTTCAGTCCATAAAAAAAGACGCTAAAAATTCCTAAGTTTTCTCAGAATAATCTAAATGAGAAGTTTATATTTTGTCTGTTGGATGGGTTTTTCTATGGTAGAAGGTTTCTTTATTTTCCTAGATGTAAAAAAACCTTCAGGTTTTCACGGAGCATCTCAGGGTGGAAAATACTGCTACCAAAGTATTTTGCAGGGATGTTGTCCTGGTTTCAACAGGGATAAAATACTTAAGCAAACTCTGCACCATTAAAATAATGCTCAGCAAAAGAAACAAAGCAATGAAGATATGAACATTTTAAAATAATACGCACTATGGCTAGGATCCATGATTTTTACTGCTGTAAAATAAAGCAATGCTTTTCTGCAATTTCTTTTAGAAGTTAAGAAAAGCAGATAATCAAGTCTCTGTAAATAACCCAACAGCAAGTACTGAGACAGCAGCATGTGTAAGGGTAATGATGCTGCACCTCATTTAAAGCTGAAAGAAGCTCATACAAGATTGAGACTGCTACTAATAGGACACATAGAGTCAGTCAGTTCCACAAGTCTCTTCTGGCACGATTCATGTTTAGAATAAGAAAACAAAGCAGAAATTTTCAAGGCCACATATCACATCTTCACATTACTTTCACACGATCATCATTATAGCATCTGTAATTTGCATCTGCTTCTTCTCCCTCAATCCTCCTTTGAAAGTGAGATTCACCTCCTGAAGTTCTCTTTTTTTTTTTTTTCTTTTCTGAAGGGTAACTATAAAAAAGGGCTGAGGAGAGGAAAAAACAACCTTGGATTTTACACACACAAGTCATTCCAGCTTTTCTATCTATGCTTAACAGGGTTCTTCCTTCCTGCTATTATTAGTAAATCTCAGAGTTTACTTCTCTCAGTATTGAGCTGGCAGATAAAGCACAAAAGAAGAAGGATTTCTTACTTATTAGCTTCTGACACCAATAAATTCTGTATACCTACACAGTGGAATGGAAAAACCTCTTCCTGTGGAAGGCTGTTCATCACATTTTTCATGCATTGTTGCTGATATGTTTAACTTTTTTGTTTCACAAGTCAGCAATGAAGCAGCTATTGTTTCCAAAGTGCTGAGCAAGTCTGACTGCGGGAGCGAGAGACGTGCGACAGTTCTCAACAGTCTCTTTGGTGGCTGTGGATTGAGGTGCCCAGACATGGGGGAGAGAAGGCAGGGGGCAAGGGGAACCTGAAGAGCTGGAGAACTAAAATCCGGGTGTAGTTATATGAATCACACATTCTGTTTCAGTTTATTTTTAGTTTCTATTCCAGTATTCTACTCCTCAGGAAAAATTCTGCTCTTCATGCATCTAATCAGGTCTATCCAGACACACAGTGCATGATGCACAAGGCCAAGCACATCCTTACACGTTCACCTTTCTAAATCCAGAGACTAGCAGAACCCTTAATTTTATGGTATGAAACACCAATGCAGCACTTTTTCTTCCTTGTGTGAAATACTCTTCTACAAAAGCCCATGCCAATCTCAGCCTGAAGCAAGTAATTAGAACTCACAAAGCATTATACAAATAATGCCACCTCAAATATCTTTGGAGAGTACTCTGCTTTTCCCATTTCTGCAACTTCCCATACTAAAGAGCTATTCATAGAATCTGCACAAGGACTATAAATGCAAAACATATTTAGATGCCAAATCATATGCCTCAGGGATAAAAGTATTTGACTTCAGAATAGTATATACAGAAAATTTTTGTAAGCCACAGTAGAAGAACTTAAAAAGGTCAGATGTATACGTAGGTATTAGGAATGCAAGTGACAAATACCTTATTTTGTCCAAATAAGAAAATTTTAAAAACTAAAACCAAACCAAAACAATTGACTATCATTAAAGATGGCAAAAATTAATGGTCATTATTTCGCAAGAAGAGATTGAGTGGAGGCAATTTTTATCAATACTCGTTAAATTCTTAAATGATCGGCTCATCAAAAAGCTGTGTTTAGATTGCAGCATCATATTCATCTTAGTTCTCAGGTCTCATGAAACAAGCAGCTAAATGGTATCAGAGATCACCTGTGTCCTCTGACAAGAGGGTATTTCACAGCCGAGGAGTGCTGCTCGTGACTAACTCACTGCAGATTTATTGCAAGATAATAAGCCTCAGTAACCACATATATACACATATTGCTCTGGAATTTGCAAACACATACATATATGACTAATTCTAACTTATGAATGAAGGTATGCACAAACTTACATTTGCACTGTTGGCAGGAGCCCAACTACAGGAGCTCTTTCCTTAGTCTTCAGTACAGGAGAGCTGAATGCTGAACTGGGCAGTCACATGAGGCACCTGAAGTTGAAAGACTCATATATAAACCATTGCTAAGAATGCTACACTTGAGGATCACTCAGAAAAGATGTGGAATTATAACTACATGTTCTATGTTTGAGTGTATGGAGAGGAAAATTAACACTATTTTGCTGAAAGCCTGTTAGTGACCTAATTCTACAGCAGCTATTGTAATGCTGAGTGCTTGCTCCCATTTCTGTCTGCAGTAATCACTGCCCAAATTCCAACCCAGAGCTACCTACTGATTAGCAAGCATGCATACAACACCAGGGCAAAAGGATAGCAGACAAGAATCTAACATTTTCAAGGATACATTCTTTGCATATTAACACCAGCTGCATTGCTCATTAGTTGAAATATGAGGAAGGAACTGGAAAACATTCAATTTTCAAAGTATCAGTTATCACAGCTCAAGCAAATAAATACATAAAAGATACTGAAAATAAAAGTCCTAGCAACTTTTTCTGTTTGGATCAGGCTACCTTACAAAAGCCCTTGATCCAACAGCACAAGAGAAAAACTAGCCATTCATTAGCAGTGGAAATGGTTTCTTCCAGTACAAACTTGATTTATACTCAGGATCAAATTATTACTTTGAGCAGTTTGGGTCTGTTGTTACAGAGGCTAAAACAATGCAACCATTTAGTTCAGAGAGGTTAGTTGGTCACAGTTCCCAATTACCTACACAGAGAAAGGATTTAAACTTAACCCACTATGCTAAGACATGAGAGCAAACGCCATGTAATAGACCTCCATTGAAAACTGAAAATTGTGAAAAGTAAAACTAATTAAGTATTGGCAAAGCTTTTCAAGGGAGGAGTGAACTGACTGAAATAAAAAATAAGATTGGATCTATTACTAAGAAATTCTAAATACGGGTTCAATGCTAGTCTTCCTATATTAAAGCCTTTAGTTCACATTACTCCAACGTCAGACCAGATTAGCACAAATCATGCACAGATCTTACTTTAATAAGGATTTTAATGGTGAAGGAAGACAATGTGCAGGGGACAAAACACAGAGTTTGAGGTAAGATTTAAAATAAGGGTCACATAACTTCTTGCTGGATTTACATCCAGACTGATCCTCTCATTTGAAATATGTAGCAACATTTGGTCAAAAATATCCCATTGTCTTGAAGAAAGAAACAGACCAATCACATTTAATTTGGAGAAGGCTGTTCCATACTGGGAATTGTGACAATGCTGGTCTAGCAGATGAACTACGAGTTCCATGCCTTGAGACCTGTGCACTAAAGACTCCCCATAGCCACGACCTTTGGAAATGTGTGGAGCAGGGGGAAGGAGGGGAAAGGGAAGAGGAACAGGTAGACTCTAGAGAACAGATATTATTATCCTCACAGCCAGGAGAAGCCCTAAAAGAGTTTGACATTTATGTTCACCTCACACACACACACAACTTCAGTTCTTGTTGCACATAACTCAAGACAACACTGAAGTCTACAATATAAATAAATTTCTTTTTTTTTTTTTTTCTCTCATCTGCTCTATTTTTTCTGCCTAGGATTAAACATTAGAAGCTTATCTCCTTGGTTTTAGCTCCAGCGTAGCTGTAAAAACCTCAGAGGTCACACATCTCTTGCCACAAGTGCTGAACTTGGTCCAAAACATGAATTATTGAGAAAATTAGTAATAATTGGAATACTTAGAACTTACATTCACCTTTGGGCTTCAGAATCTGCAGAAGCTCCACCTATAATACTGACCATTATAATTTTCTTCCAAAGTTCATTTGATTTAGGAAGCATTTTTGCCCTGCAGTAATATTAAAACAAATTATTTGAGAAAGATATTTTGAAGCTCTGTCCTCACCGATCTTATACTTAAGAGAGGCCATTAGATCACCCAGTTCAAGAAGGGTAAAACCATGATCTGCCATACAGAGTTACATCACATGATCAGCAGCACTGCTGTATTGGCAGAAGAGCTTCTGGGTGACTGTGCTAAGTCCTGTTTGGAAAGGAGACGGGCTGCCAGGCAAAGGCAGATACCACCAAATAACCCCAAAAGCCAACTGCCTGCCCAGACCTCCCCCCACAGTGAGCAGAGCCAAGAC
This sequence comes from Oreocharis arfaki, assembly GCA_013398015.1. Lineage (NCBI taxonomy): Eukaryota > Metazoa > Chordata > Aves > Passeriformes > Paramythiidae > Oreocharis > Oreocharis arfaki. Next base: position 770,891 of record VZRR01006745.1, on the reverse strand, counting down.
TCTTCTTCCACTTGTCCAAATTTTCCTCTCCTCTGGGTTCTCCAAGGCATGTGAGATGTCCAACTCTCAAATATGCAACTAATTTGAAATGCAGCTAATAAAGGTACAGAAAATATGCATATCAGATATTCTCAGACCACCCTGATGCACTGCAGTGTGGAGGTATCTTCACCCACAGCCTAAACATTGCAGATGGGCTCACCTTCTCACTGTTTGAGACCACTCTGAATCTGGACTAGACAACTTTGCAGCAAGTGGCCTGGGTTACCATCTGGCTCCAAACCAGCTTTTTCTGGACTTCTATGTTCAAAGTGTTTGAAATGAAGAAACAGCAATTTTTAAACCTTTAGGCTGAAACGTGTGTGATGCCCAAGGGCACAATGTGGGGGGCACTCAAGGGCATCAAGCCAGCTGGGAGAGAGCTGGCTTGCTCCGCTCACCACCCTAGCCAAGCTTGCCATAGGCCATACCCACAACATCCAGAAAAAATGTTTAACTGTGCCTGAGTTACGTACAGTCAACTGAGCCTGCATTTCTTCTTGGAGGGAAGTAACTGATTTACTCAGGGAGCAAAACTAGCTTAAGTGGATGGCTGAGGCCCAGAAGTAGAACATGGACCGTTTCTGAGCCAGATTGACAGTGTAAACCACCCTCAACCACCCCTGTTACTTGTACTTTTATTATACCTTTAAGCAACTTGTGCAATAATGACAAAATTATGCAAGCACAAGAAGCATTCCAGCATACTTTTCAGACAGTGTTTATCACTGAAAGAAAACACTTAAATACATTGCTTTATTTAAATTTCATGATTACGCACTACAAACTACCACGTAACCTTGATACGAAACTATCAATGTTCAGTCAATATTGTAAAGATGTTACAAGTGCAGCTACAGGGACAAAGCAAGCACAAAGGCATACATCTATTTTTCTCACATACGTATATTCCAAAAGTACTTTTGACTGATGATCAAAATGCAGTAAGCTATACTGGCAGAGAACACTGGCATAACATTACTCATCGATACAGAACCATCCCCCCCCAAAACAAAACAAAAAAACACCCCAAAAAACCCCTAAAAAACCACCCCATGTCATTTCCTCAGCAGTGTTACTGTATCACGGAACTGGCTGATTAGGGAGAGAATGCTGCAACATAAAATCAACTTCAAGAAAGCACTACTTTATCTACTTAAGGAAATTTCAGGAGACTGAGGCTGGCTGAAAGGCCATGCTTTTGGTTTTGCAGGAAACTGCCCCTGAATTGCTGGGCACAGATGAGAAAGGAGACTGCTCCTTGACAACACATGGCCCAGTAGAGGGGGAAGGTGGTCCTAAAACCAACCTGCCAACACAGCAGTCCATCCTCTGCTGTGGGCTGTGCTGAGGGCCTGATTTTTGGCAGGGTAGAAAGTGAGGTAGAAGGAGCAGGGAATTGCCACAGTGCTGTCCTTGTTTCCATGACACGTGCTTTTATAACTTGCGCTCCCTGAGGTAAAAGGCACAATTTGGACTCAACAGCTGACAACTCAGCAGTTCTCTGCCTGTGGGATAAGAGAAAGCTGGTTCTGTTGTAGCAACAGTTGACCTCACTCCAGTGCCAGCTCCAGACAGTGCATGGAAAGGAGGGGGGACATATGCCCTTCAAAACCTTACACCCTGACCAACATTCATACCAATGGCTTAGGAGTTATTTTTAGCTTAAGCACTTTCTGCTTACAGTGAAACCTGCTACTAGGAGTGATTCCAAGAGACAGCAGCAGGGAAAGGCAGACAGCAGCCAAGTGGCAAAAGCCCCTTTTGAGCTTCTGGTGCTTGCAGGAGTTCAAGGACCTTACGGACACATAGCAGGAGGGCTCCCACAGTCTGCAAATGTAGGGACTGCAAATTTTCCAGAGGAAGGAGGATAGCAATGAGCAGCAAAAAAATGATGATGTGTATGAAAAAACAGTCCCCGGATATATTTCTCAGGGACAGATAAGAACTTCCAAAGACCATTTATTCTAATTCAAATCTATTAGTTTGTAAGGCAGTAAGGAAGGAAGGCAAAGAACACAGGGAACTTCTGTGTTTTCTAGTGATAGATATCCTAGTTGTCCCTCAATCCCTCAAAATGCAGGTAAGAAAATTGGTCTGTTCATCTAGGAATTTATATGGCCCTCATCATTGCCATGCTAATGACTCTGGAAGAAATCCATATGATTCTGGTAGATGATCCCTGAAGACATTTAAGCACATACAAAACCCAAACTTTCGATGCTTCAATCTAGAAGAGACATGTTCCTAACTCCCACTTAGCTGCAGGTATGTATCAGAGAGGGAAAAAAAAAAGAAGGAAAGGTGATGATAAATTTTGTAGGCATCAGCATGCACAGATGCAGTGTCATCTTTGACAGGGCCATACCACTTGCCTGATACTTAAACACTCAAGATTCACAAAGCAATTGCTCCCCGCATGCATCTGCAGATCAAATGAGCACAGAACCAAAGAATTAGGTTCCAAAGAAAAAAGCTGTTGCTTTTGTTTAAAGACATAGGAGAAGAAAGCAGGAGGAGTATTCTTTTTCCTGAGGCAACCCAGTCAGTGCAGCACTTGCTGGGGTATCAGAAACACCTCTGACCACCCCCAGAGGCTACTCAAAGAGACAGATGAGTCAGGATGAAGAGTCCCTCAGCCCTCCCTTCTGTTGTTGGCATTTCTCTCTGAAGCTTAAGTAACCACTGACTCAGTGCAGCACTCATGTCCTTGTGAGAGGGCACTCATTGGAAGTGAGGGACTATGGTCTCCATGTCTTGGTCCCAAGGATTATTTTCCTCTTTTACATTATACTGTTTATGGAACAAAATGTATCAACCAGCTTTGGAGCATAGAGGACTTCTCAAGTCTTATCTAGAAGCAATTTATTTTTCTTATTTTTAGACAGAAATTTGATGCCTAACAGTCAAAAAGTAATCATAACTAAATCTCAGGGGAAAAGAAAAACGTAATCCATCTGCATCAGCCTTGTGATATACTGCACTTTGCAAGAGTCAGTATTTACAAACATCTAGGGTTTTTGAGACTGCCAGAAACTTTTTTCTAAAGGTTTCATCTTTGAGATGAAATTCTTGCTAACATAAGGATTTTAAATACATTCAGAGTTTAAATACATCTTCTTCATAAAGCACAAAATTTGCTGTCAGACACTCACTGGATTAAGCAATCCAACATTCATACTCTAAGAGAGCTGTTCCTAATACATTTAGAGATTCTGTTCTAGCATTACCTATGGATGTTAACAAATTCAAGTATTTTTTGAACCTTTTCTAAAGCCCTGAGCTGCATGACACTGAAATAGATGTGACCTTACAGCCATAGATTGTAACTCAACAAGCACTTGAAAATTAAAGCCCTATGAATACCTGCTAGAGTAGCAGCAGCAGCTTTGCCGCCTGTGAAAAAGTCTTCCTCTCTTTCAGAACAGCATCTCCACCTCTATGGCTGTTCCCATGTATTCCTGATTTGCCTTTGGCAAGTCTGCAAGAATGCCCTCATCTAAAGGTTAAGTCTCTCCCTTTCCTCAGCACACCTGTAAAGGGATTTTGCACAATATAACTCACAGATAATGCTTGCCACTGGTCACTCTAGGTGACTAAAGTGGTGTGTTTGGAGAGTGCACAATGGAAACTGTTATCACTTAATAATGCTGATAAAAGTTTGAATAGGTGAAACAGTGATAAGATGAAAGGACGCAAAGACTTAGTAAACAGAAAGCAAACAAAATCAGGTGATCTACTGACTCCCTCAAAGTTATATTCCAAACCACCTCCAACTTAGTGATTTTTAAGCTTTCCTTTCGTGAAATTCTGCAACATTTGCCAGGGTAGATCACAGCCCTGCAGTCTGCTGACACTAGACTGCCTTTTCTTAGACCTCTCAGAAGCAACCTGCAGACCCATTCCCAGCTAATGGCCAGCAACTCATGCTGACACATGCCAACCAAGTGCAGATATGGTGCTTGCTACTCATTCTGCGGATACACTCATGGCATTTGCTCCTGTCTCTTCCACATCCAGATCATTCCCCTCATCAAAGATATTTTTGGTTTTGATCTTGATTCACATTGTGGCCAAATGCAGGAGATTTCTACGTCTATTCTCACCTTTATGTATAGAAATCAACAGAAATCAAAGCTTATCTTTATCACCAAAACCATGCAGCATAAAATGGTTGATAAGCTAAGGACAAGCACAGACTTTTTGCAGTTCAAGGCATTCATGCATTCTTCCCTACAGAATGTGTAAAGCTTTATATATAAAGCACGTGGGCACTGATGGATCTACACCAAAAAAACATACTGTCTCAGCAGGCATTGCCACATGCTGATTTGAGAGGGAACATGGCATAACACAGAGTTTAATCTTTCCCACAGCTACTAAACCTGCTTAGTCTTATTAACAGTCTGGGTTCATGCTGTGGGGTTGAACTAAGGGTCTAGGAAGAATTTAAAGAATCCTTGTATGGTAAGGAGAAAAGGCAGAATGGACTTCCAGGTGAGATGTCAAAGTCACACTGCCTTACTTTGGTAAAAAAGCTGAATTTCAAATACAGCAGAAACCTACCCAATTCCCAGGCTTCCCTGAAAGAAATTTGACGGGGCAGGGCCTTGATAATGGAATATAAATATTTGACTATTTTTGCAATGGCAATTTTAAGTGTGAAAGTCCGTCGAAAAGAATCAGTGACAATTCCTACACAACAGCTCACCACGGCAGTCTCCCCAGTATTAGATGGTTATAATACCTATCCAGATCTTTACTCCCATTCACAGTAAACTTCCCAGGCATTCACCATCAATTGAATGGTGAATTGACAATTGAAAAACAAACCATGCATATAACCAATTCCTATCGAAGTAACACACAGCATGCCAGCACAACATACTCAATCCAAATTTACACGTTGAATTTTAACAAGGGAATAACGTTCTTTACAGAACTACCTCAAAGGCTTTGAGAGATGGTTTTCACACGCAATATCTACACACATAAGAAATTCAATCACTCAAAACAGACACAGCTGCTGCTGTGCCAGAGTCCTTGTACAGCCAGTGCGCAGCGAGGCGCCCAGCATGTCTGGATGCTCCCCAAACACAGAAGGGGCTCTGGAGTCCCCTCTTAAGGTCCATTTTTCCAAAGGGTGCTACTTATTATAAAACAAAATAAAATAAAATAAAATAAAATAAAATAAAATAAAATAAAATAAAATAAAATAAAATAAAATAAAATAAAATAAAATAAAATAAAATAAAATAA
>VZRR01006745.1:724953-765132 GCA_013398015.1 Oreocharis arfaki | reverse complement strand
AGCCTGCGCCGCGCACCGCCCGCCGCCGCCCCCGGCCCTGCCCCGGGCACCGCCGCCTCCCGCCGCCCGGCACTGCCCGGTTCGGCCCCGCTGCCGCGGAAGCTGCCCAGGGCTGCGGGCTGACGGCGCCCTTGGCCCTGTGGTGGGGGCCGAGCCGCCGGGGACACTGCAGCACCGGCGGTGTGGCTGGGTCCCCAGGGGGCTGTGGCGAGTGTGCTGCGGGGAGGGTGAAGGCGCGGATCTCTTCTCAGCCTTTCAGGTTTTCGCAGTGACACTTTCCTTCTTAGAAAAGTACCTTGAATGCTTCCAGCGCCGCCAGACCTCCAGGGTTGGACCCTGTGGGCCTGGCCCTACAGACCAAGGCGATTCTTGATTCATTTTATCTTTGTATTTGCCTCTAGTTTTTGAGGTCTGGGACTTGACCTCCAACATTTCTTTGAAGCCACAACTGTTGCATGTCAGCCTCTCTTTTTAATTAAACTTGAAATCCTCACAATCCCACAGTCTCAGGAGTCGGGCAATTAAAAAAAATATATGCCACGAGACCCATAAAATCAGGAGAGTTGGCAAGCCTGTGGCTCCTCTCTTTTGCCCCAGCCAACCACAGGAGAATGGGGAGAAAAAGTAAGTGCTAAATTTTCCTTGCATTTTTTTGCCTACATTTTCTTACTGTGGTTTTCCAAGTTGCTGCAGATTGTTTGTTTGTCTCAGAATGCAGATGACAGGGAACTGCAAGTACTTGCATGGAAGTCCTGGGCCAAACTTGAGTCCCATGACGCCTAAGTAGATAATTTCAGGTCCCCAAATCCGGACTTTTGTGCCATCCTGCACATTGCCTACACGGTCTAAGTGAACACAGACTGTTCTTTAGAGAAGAAATCTGTCATTGTTCTATCTCCTTTCCGGCATTTTTACTGTACAAACAGAACTGGAGCTTCAGTAGACCAGCAAGATGTATATGAACCTTGTGGTTTGGTCATGCATCAAGATACATGACTTCAGATCTATTCTAGCTCAAGAACACACTTGGCTTCAGGCCTTGAACCCTGAGGCACTTGTTCATGTGTTGGCCTGTGTCATCTCAAGAGGAAAGATTGAGTCTCCTTATGCACCTACCACTCCTGGACTATTTTAAAACTGGTTTGAAGAGATGCCGTGGGCTATGACTCCCAAGCAGAACATCGATGCACATTGAGACACGACTCCAAGGATGGACAGACTTTAAGACAAGACCCCTATTAGGGATCGTCTATTTAGTAGGCTTAAGCAGGTAACTTTCCAGCACATCAGTCATCCTTTCACAGTCCCAAATCTCTCCCCACTGTAAAGGCTGCTGGACAGCTAATTCTGTGGTGAAGACTTCACTGCATGCACAAAGAGGCTTGATATGTCAATTGCCTAAGAACATTTCCCCATTTGGTTCCCATTCTAGCCCAGAACCTCTTCTACCCTCTTTCTGTGCAAAAGCAGCCAAATCAAAATGGAACTGGGAATAACCATAGCACCATAAGGTTTGAGGAGAAGGTGGACATTTCATTGTACAAGGGAGGACTGCCTCTGTCTTTCTTTCCAGACCTCGTTTTCTGGTGGCTGGTGCTTTCTCTAGAGTCTGCATCCAAGTTTCATGAGGATGTAGCATGCACTTGTGCCATGAATGACAGACACACAAATGCAGGTTTCCATCCATGAAAATGACACAAGAACTGTCTTTCAAAGGCATTGAAAATGTTAAATGAAATTGTACCACCTTCCTTTTCTGTAGCTCATACTATTTCAGCTTCAATAAAGGCTCACAGGCATCTCACTTGTTAGAAAGCCCTGTACCATGTACATGGTACCATCAGTAGTGGCAGAAGATTTGGAAATTTTCTAGATCACAAAACAAAGCAATAGTATTTTCACTGTTTTCTCTTTTTAATTAGCCAGGTAGCTTCCTTGTAATTCACAGACATTTCATACAGGAGCTGTGTTTGATGTTTTTTTAAGCAGAAAAGTGTGATTGTGAAATTAGAAGAAAGAATTGTGAAATTAGAACTATTTTCTCTCTTCCAGGAGAAAACAGAGGTAGGGGTAGTTCCTGAAGTTATTTTAATGTTTTGATATTGTAATGATGAGTCCCTTTTCAGTGACTCAGTTGGAAGTTAAGAGACAGAAATTTCTAGGTCTGGTGCAATTTACAAGTCTGTATAGCACAGGTTTCAAGATGATAAGACTACACATTTTTGGCATCAGTTCTCTCTTTTTTATACAATGAAAAATGTTAATTTTAATATAAACATCCCCTAGATAAATGAGTGGTCGAATTACCCTGCTACATCTGATCTGCAGTAAATACTCTATACATGTATCCAGTCTCATCATGATGTCTTCTCTGTAAAATATCATAGCTGCTATATTTTATTAGGAAATTTATCTGCACAGAGTACATACACGAAGGCCATTTATTTTTTTCCTGCCTTATCTCTGTTTTCCAGAAAACTGAAGGACAGATGCTGGAAAGTGCAACTGTGTCTTTATATAGTCAATGTAGGATCTTGCATTTATGTCAACAGCAGCAGGGCTGTGCCTTTCAACACTAATATTTTGGACATTGAGAGGGAGAGGTTTAAATCTCTATGGAAAGTAGTCTAGCTTCAGTTTATCTTCGTGTATCTCAGGGCTTAGTATTACTTAGAGAACAACAGATCTGCTGTCTAGGTCAGAAAAAAGTTCTTGAGGCATGTAATTCCAAATGAAAGTGAGAAGTCCAGCTAGGGCATTTTCATTAATGAGAGTTTCCTGGAGCCATTTAGTCTTGTGTTTAAGGGTGTGTTGGTTATTTATGGCAGAGAAAAGGAACGGATGTGTTGATGTTCTGGAACTTTTCCTTTGTGCATTGTTTCCCATTTCACAGTTGTATTTGGCACCCACTTTCCTCCAGCCAATAAAGAATATTAAAGAACTTCCTTTGCTGAGAAGTTTTGTGCACTTTTTACAAACCATACAGTTTAACCAGAAGTTTGAAAGGTAGTACTTCTACCATCGTTTACAAAAGCCAGAAATTGCAATATAGTATTGCCAGCAAAGGTCTGCCAATGGTTGTTTTTATGGGCTATCTATTCCGGTTTTCCTTAAAACAAAATTATATAATACAACCAACAAAGCAAATTTGGGTCTGACTGAATGTGTTCAGGAAGGCCAATAACAAAACTCAGATTGGCTGTGATAAACACAGGAGTAACCTCTGCTCATGCCAAGAATAACCTCGGGTACTGGGGATAGTGTATGTATTTTTGTGCACTTACAAAGCAGCAATTCTTTCCGATGAAGTCTCAGTGGAAGCATCTCTTGTTGTCAAGCTGACACAGAGCTTTTCTTGGAAGAGGACACTGACCCCAGAGAAATAAACTCTTGGTAATTAATAATTTTCAAATACAGAGAATTTTCTTCATCATTAAAGACTGATGCCTGTAAGCCCAGGGACATGTTGGCAATATATAGCTAATGGGCTTCAAAAAATTCCCTGGTCTCTCTTGTCTGCAGGAAAACCATGTAGTCTATTGTGGTTTTTCTGTTTGCAGGGAGAAGTAATGAAGGACTTTGATCTACTGACCTGCACTAACTTTGATAGTACAGTGAATTTAAAAAGAAATTGGAAGAAAAACACTACTTGCCAAAACCAATTAAATTTAATGCATTCACATTCCTTTCACTAGGAAAAAAATCTACCTCAAATGCCTGGGAAATACATAGTGTTGAAATACTGGATTCACTGCCAGTAATAAGACCCTTATGGTTGGCAGTGAAAGTAAAACTTCTTGCATGCATTACAGAGGTGATAGGAGATGGATTACATCGCCACACATGGCCAAATGCCAAGATCTTCGTGTCTGACCAGGGTCATCTGTGTGTAGGACAGAGGACGAGGGTACCAACTGCTGAGTCTTCACTGCGTACCTTGGGTCCATCTTCACCAGCAACTACAAACAATTCTTTTGAACAGGTCTTTTATATCTTCCTAAGTCAAGCAGCCATGTAGTGGTCTTGCCTCAGACCCTTCCTTGTCTTACTCTACAGAGCCTTTGGAAAAGTTTCTGCCCATCACCTTATTTCCTCATTTTCACATCTTTATGGCTACTGTCTGCATTCCTGTTGAGATGTCTTCTCATGAGCCCATGTTATCAGAGCACAGTTTGGGGTGGCGGGGAGGGGGGTTGATTAGTAGCCTATGCTAAGGGAACCAAACTTTTGGTCCTGTCTTGTGATCTTGATGTAACCAGCACACTCCTCACCATTCCTTGTTTGACTACAGTCATTCATGCCCATTGTGTCCAGTAATGCTCATTCTTTCCACCCTTGCTCTAGTGTGGCTTCTGGTGCTCCCATAAGCAGGGATTTCCATTTGTGTTTCATTCAGCTAAGTCGTAATACCTCAGTTAAACATGTCTTCAGGGGCTACAGTGAACTGGCACCTGAGAAGGGACTTGGTGCTGAAATTCCTCTGCTATAACAATCTCCATGCCGTAACCACTTAACAGCTGCAGGCCTGCTTTTCAATCTAAGCACTTGTGCCATCATGCAGGTGGTTATACTGGCAATGTAAAGTACAGCACATGCTTAGTCATCACGTTGGATGCATCATATTGCTGAGTCTAATACAGTAGCATGCAAGGTCAGTCGTGGAGACAGTGAAATAGGACACAGAATAGTTCTTGGAAAGGAATAAAGCTAAATATATATTTTTGAAGAAAAACCAACAATTGGTAACAATCTTGCTGATTGTGGAAGAGTTGGTGGAATCAGTCCTAGAACTAAGTGTGATTTATTGATATGAAATTGAAGAGGCATACTTTGTACAGTACAGGAAAGGCCTAATTACATCACGAAAAAGAAGATTTATGAGAGTCAGAAGCAATTTAGATTTGTAATAGCCAGAGAAGCATGGAAATCTGAAAATAAAAGATACCAAGAATATCTCAAACATTCATATGCTCGTAATTTTACAAGGCCCTTCACTGGCTCCCTGACAGCAGCACTTTCAAACATCCTGTCATGTTCTGTGCAACTTTCAACTATGCTCCTTATTTCACAACTCTTTGTCACTGCTGTGTTGGCTCCATTTCCAATGCAGTGCCTTTCCTGTCAGTCACACTCTTCTGATCACCAATTTGTCAGTTAGATATTGCCATGCTTTATCCATTCCTAAGAGATGTCTCTGAGAAATGCCCTCTGCACTACAAGGCTTAGTAAGTTGTTGCTTCGGATTTTCTGCACATCAGTCCATGGCCCGAACATGTCTGATGAATGCTGGATGAGTTTGAAGTACGCTAAGCTGTTACGAACTTTAGATGCACTCCAGAGCTGATCTCTACATCAACAGGAGCCATTCAACTAGAATTCATGTAACTCAAGCTGACCTGCCAGTTTCAGTGAATCCCAAGTAAGTGGCTAGAATTTTCAAAATTCTCCTTGCACAAAGCTTCCAGGCAGCAACACCCTCTACCCACACTAAACTGTATCGAGGGAAAGAAATATGACTTCTCCAGCACTATACTTGGACTGAGCTGTTAGCCCACTCACTGCTTGCAACCAAATTTCTATGCATCAGCATAGAAGTAGCGCAACAAGGACAGCTCAGCTAGAGAGGAGGTAAAGATAAGTCACAAATGCTTTTCAGGAGCACAGGAAGTTCTGTATTTACGTGGTTCATAGCATTCCTCCTGTCAGTCTTTCCATGTCATTTTTCAGATGTGGGTTTCAATACTTCTTGACACAGTGCATCAGAGCTTGGGATGTTATAGTTATTAAACAATACGCAAATAAGGTGCCTCAAGGTGTGGCCTTGGAGGATATGATGGCAAAACGCAGTTATTAGAAGAAACTTTGTCCTTTCTGGGCCTGACTTAAAAAAACTTTTTTTTTTTGGGTGTTTCCTTTACCCTGGTTAACCTCAGTTCTCTTGTATTTGTAATGAAAGGTCTGTATTTGTACACAAACAGGAGTGCTAACTTTAGTAAGGCAGATAATTCCATCATGTTTCGAAGCCAGGTTGAAAGAAGTTTTCATAAAAGCAGGCAATTGTTTCATGAGGTTAATTATTGCAGCAAATTCTGTATCTGTTCCAGGAGTTTCCATCAAGGTGGACCTATTTTTGTTCTCAGCTTTGTTTTTATTATAGTACAGAAATAACTCTCTAATGACATACAATTCTAACCTAGTATTGACTTAATTAAATATCTGTGTGTATCATCCTCCCTTCTGGTGTAACAAGCACTCTTGTTTTCACTAGTTTAAAGACTAATGACAATTTTAATTTGCGTCTGCACAACCTGGTAAAGCCAAAGGAGCTGCCTGCACGGGGCCTCATTTGTTGGAGCATCAGTGCTGCAAGGCTAAGCTTCTCCAGGCAGAAAACAATTTTCTGTAAAACACTTCTCCAAACACGTGTGGACACCAGAAATGTATGTACATGCTGAAAATTGCGTGACTGAGCATGCTTTGTCTTGTTTCTGTTCTTGGCCAAGCTGGATGTCTAGGCAGCGTCATCCCCCACTGGGGTCACATGAGATGCAGAGAACAACCAACCCAGTGTCACAGAACCACATTTGATAGCACTGAGCTAAAATGGTTCCACATTCACACTTGTCTCTGTTCTGTCCTCCTGCTCTGAAACACAGCTCACCTGGGAGGCTGCAAAGCACATTCTTCAGACAGATTCTGTGAGTGCATGAGGCACAGGCGGAGTTAATTCATGTATTGGCCTAGATTAGGGTTTGGCAGGTACTTTTTCTGCCACCAGTATGAACTTCAGCATCCATCATATTATTCTGTCTCTTATTCTGTGATCCTGCATTGTGTTAACGTAGTGTTTTGCATACATCCACACAGTAAGACAGATTGAGGAAACAATTACTTTTTTCTTTTCTTCTTTTTTTCTTTTTTTTCTTTTCTTTTTAGTTTCTTTATTCTTTTGTCTCTTTGATTTTTTCTCTTTTCTTTTTTTCTCCCCTCAAGTTGTTTTTTAACTGAATAGATTCCCTGCTGTGAGTTACACTGAGTACAAACACCGAGCCACTGGAAGGCTGGTAGGAGGTAGGAATAAACAGGAATAAACAGCCAAGGGCAAAGGTTAAAGGGCTATAGGGCTGGAATTAACATCCAAGGGCAGAAGCTGAAGGAGCGCTCCTGCTGTGTATCAAACCACAGTCCTGGGCTCTAGGCTGACCTTTTTCTGGTGGAGGTGCTGAGTTCAAACTTCGGCTTTGAGCCTTAGCTATTAGATTGGAGTGTTTCAGGCACAGCCAAGGACCCAAGCACACTTGCAATAGCCAGGATGAACTGACATCAGGAACCTGAGGAAAAAGGGAACTTGCTTTCTGTCAGTTGTCTGAAGCATCACAGAGACAGTTGAGGGAGGTGAGCTGTGTCACTAATTGCAAAGATCATCTGGACTCTGCTCTTTTTAGAGCCCACATCTGAGCATGACAGCATGACAGCATGACAGCATGAGCATGACAGTGCTCACCCTCCACAAAACTCTATAACCAACTCATTTGGCTACTCACTGGAACAAGGAAATTAACCTGCCTGGGAGAAGTACCTGACTTCCAGGAGAAAATTCATACCAGAAGCTTTTATTAAGCTCCAAACTGCAATTTTAGAGATAGTTCGGTGAAGGCCTAATAAGAGTGTTTGGTTTTGGATTGCTGGCTTTTGCACTCTCTAAGTGCAGAATGCCTCTTCAGCCTGTACTTGCTCCCTGTTTAATGCGTGGGGCTGCTGTGAAATGAAGCCTGGAGCTGAACATGCATGAGTTATGCAGCACTTGGCATTTTGATGTTCCTCACATTTGGGCAGGCTGCTAGCTCTCCTTCTAATGCAAACTGCAAACTTAAAAGTCAAGGTTCTGACACACTCTCTGCTAAGCCTAAAATATATAAGAAAATATCCACATAGGCATCTTGTGAACAGGGGAAAAGGCTCACAGGAAGCAACCTGCTGAGCACAGAGCACTTGTTCTAGCCAAAAGGAAATTCCTGTTGTTTCATTTGTTTTCTCAGTTTTGCTTTCCTACACAGATCTGTAAGCTGAGGTTTTGTTGTCTTTAGACTTTTGTGTACCAACAGGCAGCAATTCCACCATGCCTTCTTCCAGACCCCTGGCCTTACATGCAGTCTTCCCTGTCATGCCTGTAATTAGCAAAACGGATGCCAAGGAAGACTTAGAAAGTTTCAACCTGTAAGATGTAGAATATACACACTGTGTGAGGTCACATTTAGATGGAGTCTCTCCTGGGTTTGGAGATGATGGCATTAACATCAATCTTTTTTGTTAAATCTTGCCCTACCTCTTCAACAGTTCTACTCAAGCATCACTCAACTGGCATTTGCGGCCCTGAAACCCCCTCTTGGGTTTAAACACCAGGGAAATTTCTTTCTCTGTAGTCACAAGGGAAAAACAATTATCATAAATGTATGTACAGGCTTTAAAGGCTTGATTGGCAAGTGGAAGAGCTGGAGTGCAATGGGCAGGAGTGCTCCAGAGGTCGTTTTCCATGCCCGCAGGGTGCTCTGGCCGCCTCCTTAGGCTAGAGGGCACTGTCCACTCTGATTTTGAAGCATGGACATCCCTTGAACACCAACAGGGAAGCTGTGGAGGCAGAAAGGGCTGAAGCGCGGGTGAAGGTGGTTGTGCAAACAGTAGTGTCTTTGTAGGGAGCGGGAAGTGCGAACTGCTGGTCCCTGCTCCAGGGCATGCTCCTTTTTTTCATTGTATTCGGATGCAGAAACCGTGCATTTTCCACACAGAACAGTGAGGCTTTTTCAGAAAGTTGGGAAGAAACTTGTATTTGCTGTGGCAGTCACACAGTGATTCACCCTGTCCCTTATTACAGGCAGCAACCTTGACAACTCTCTTGTGCAATCCTACCGCTTTCCCGGACTTCACGGGAACACAACCCTTTGTGTTGAGCTATTTCAGAATGGCCTGACTCCTCCCACCCGCAGAAGAGAAAGCCTGGACAGAAAGACTTGCTGAAATTCCCACTTCTTCGACTGTTCAACATAAGCTGTGCCATTAACACGTTTTCCATTGGCGTCCAAATGGTAAAAGCTTTTCCCTAGCCTCTCCAGCTCCAGAGGAGGCAGGAGTTACAGTAGCCATGGGTATGTGCCAACCAAAGCTCCGCAGCAGTGAGAAAAGGTGACTCTAGGGAATTAAGGGCTGGTTATTCTGTTTCCAGCTGGGAGTAGAGCGCAGTAGTGTCCTGCAGTGATAGCAGAGCAAGCATCTCTCCGTGCCCACAACCCCAGAGAGAGGATCTGGTATTAGGAGATAAGCTTATATGCTCCACAGATGACAGTGATTGCATAAATCATTGCTTTTTTTGGCAAGTAGTGGTTGCCAGAGAGACTGCAGGCTGCTGTTATTGCACATGGATGTGAAGTTTGTTCTGGTAGTGCAACTGGCTCTGACTCCAGAAGGAGGGAGCGTACCAAAGGCTTTGGGGGAAATTTGTACCAGTTTGCCTGCGAGATGGGTTATCACAGCTGGTAAGAAGTATAACAATAGGTTCAAAGGGAGCTACTCAGCACAGTCTCCGATTGACACAAACAAGTATTTCAGTTTTAGAAGAGAAAATCTGGGGGCAGTCTTACCTTAAACACTAAAAAATGTTAGTTTTGCTAACTGCTACAGCTCTGCAAATACTATTGCCTCTCTATTTCTCTCCTTGTTTTGATTAGATGGTGGGTTTTTCTTTTTTTGTTCTCCGTTCCCTTCTCCTTTGATCTTTTGTTTAATTATTCTGACACTGGTTAAAAGCTACTCTAGCACTTTCTTATGAAGGGCTATAGGCTGTGGCTCCAAGAGTCACAGAAATTTCCAGGGAGCTAGCCTTCATTGCATCCTGCAGCAGTCATCGACCAAATGCGATGCAACTCTTACCTTTTGAGATAAACAACAAGCTTCAGAACCAATCCACTAAATAGCCTCCCAGACATGCCTTAAATTTTCTCCTCTAATTGCAGTGCTGTACAGGGAAATAACTTTCACAGGAAATCTCTGTACTGGAAACAAATGGGAAGCATGGCACTCTAAAGATTAGAGAGGAGGGGTTATCTTTGTGTTTAGCTAGTCATTTGCAGCTTACAGCAGTCTGGAAAGATAAAACTATGTAACTGTTAAATTTTACTGAGGGACATAAACCAGCTCCATATTTACTAGCATGTATGTTCAAAATCGAATCTGGCCAGGCAAAGTGAGCACAAATCCCTTGTCTTTGATGTATTCAGGAGAATATCAGGCCTATGCAAACCTTTGCTGTCAGTTTTAGTGGGAAAAGAACTCTATACCTTAAGACTTATACCCTCACAAATCTTTTCCTGAAAAACATGAATGGAGCAGAGAGGATGTCTGTAGTGACATTATCACTAGAAAGATTGTTACTTTACCACTGTGACTCTTTCTTCCCCATAATTTTCATCCTAAAAGCCAACTAACGATGTTTAAAGGGTGTGTGTTAATACTTGCTTTGGAAACAAATATAATTAAGACATGATCTGTGATTTTGCAATTTTGCTTTTGAAATTAAAGCAACACTGAATAATACTTGCAAGTTCCAGAATCAATACATTTTGATTTTTCTCGAAGAAGGGTTTTATGCATGAAAACTTCTGTTTTTAGTCAAAAGGGAAACAATATTGGGCAGCTTCTGAATAATCTTGATGAATTAGTAATAATTGCTGATCAATCTACATCCAAATTGCAATCATTATCCAAATTGCACATACCACTTCTATTATAAAACTTGGTTTACTTTTTTTCCCGGATGGTAAATTTTCTGTATTCTTTCAATTTATTATTATAAAAGTGTCCAGTTTGGTTTTACAAAACTCAGAAAGAGACGCAACAAATACTCTACCAAGGGAGTATATTCCACAACATTTTACTTTTCCAATCTATGTTTTTTGTGACCTTCAAAATCTCCTACTTAGGCTAATAAGTTCTGAAGAATGAACTTGTAGCATCTAAAATAATCCAGAATTATTTAGATAATGAAGAATCTGTGGCATTCTATGAAGAGAAGAGGATCTCCATTACACTATTTTTATATGACTCCTTCATCCAGCAAAATCCAAGGTCCTGATGGCTTGTGAAAAGCAGAAGTTATGCAGATCCAGACCTAGAGAAAATATGCAGAGCTGCTTTAGGCATTAGCAGTCTCTACCTCCCTGATGCTCTTTGGAGTGTGATCCTCTTGACATGATTTTGATGACAGGATCTTGGAATCTCTACAAAGTATATCTTTTGGCACCAATCTCTCAGGTTTGCAAAAGACATATAAAAGACTGTTCTTTGTTTTTCAGTGAAGTCACAGTACCATCTTGGGGTTTTCCAGTATCCTTAAGACATTTCCCCATTTTCCCACTGCTTCAGAATAACAGAACTGAAACCAAAATTTGTCCAGGGAATGTGTAAGTCTATTGGTATTTTGTAAAAAAACAGCAAAAATTGTTTTCTCTACTCCTCACTTTTGCTAGGAGAACTTTTCTGATACGTTTTTTTGAAGGTCTCCATAGCCAACAAACAAATAAATGAGCAGGAAGAGAAAGTAGCATGGAAATAGGAGATGTCACTGCAGAGGCACTTGCCATGTGCAATGGGAAGTCAGATGAGAGATCCTGCGAGTGCTGGCTGAAAGAAACAGGGACTTAGGAGCAGTGGAAGAGAATCCAGCTGTTAGAGGCGGACGTACTCCGGAGTACTGGGGTCTTTGCACGTAAACTAGGATACATCACAAAAGGTCTGGCTCTGTCACTACCTTCTTCTCTGAATATGAGTCACCTGCAACAGCCTGCGTTTTGTTAGTTGCTCACATGAAGTGGGAGACCCAAGAGGAAATATTACCCGTAGGCTCATACAAAACTACTAGGAATGGTAGGATACATGAATCTTAGGGATATCCTAGATACAAAGTACAGCTCCCGAACACTGAGCAGGTGCTCAATGTCGTGTTTTGCTTTCATCCTGAATGGTTACTGCTACAGCCCAAAGAGCTGGCAATTGAACTGAAAACTTAAGTACAGAGTGTCCAGTCTTCATCTACCAGAAAGTCTTGTATATGCTGATATGAAGAGATTTGGGGGTTTTGCTTGGCTTCATTCAAATGATTTATAAATGTCAGTGTATATGACATGAGAAATAATTTTCACAGGCGATTTCTGTATTGGAAACTAATGGAAAGTGTGGGGCTGTAGTGGTTAAGAGGCAAAAGCGGAAGATTACTCACAGGACAATGGCCACAGATTTACAAATCCAGTGATTACTGAATTCTGGCATGAAATATTATCGTGCTTTTGTCACTGAGCTTAGCCAAACTGGCATAATCACTGTAAAGACAAGGAGATGAATTTCAATAGTGATGGGTGCTCACTGCTATTTGTTTCTGCAGTCACAAACCAACAGTTTTGAGTTGAGATCTCCCTTCTGAAATAATGTGAAAACACTTCCATAAGAAAACTGAGCAAGAAGAAACAGAGAGGGAACAAAAGAGGGGCAAATACACCCAAATGCACCTGTTACTGACTTCTGAATACAACCATTTTCATATTAGAACAAGGAAAATGTATTTAAAAATAATTTTTAACAGTAATTAAGTGTCCAGATTCTGTTACAGAAACTGCCAAGATCTTGATGTACCTCTTAAAATTTCAGTGCAGAAAGAAATCATTCGTAAGAATGAACTGAGGTGCTTTGGCCAGTTTTTTTTTTTTTTTTTTTTTTTTTTTTTTAGCAATAATGTTACTTTTTATGTCTTCTGCTTGTGATGGTTTAAGAACACATTACCACTGACTTCTCTTGAGTGACATAATTCGGTCATGATAGACCTGAGCATTCAGCATTCAGTGATCCCATATGATTTTCACTGGAGTCAAGTAAAAAAAGCACTGGTCATTTTCATAGATGAAGGCTTAGAATATGAGCAGAAGTTTTGAATCATTTTATGTTTAGTGACCCAGACAGGTGCCAGCTTGAATGTCTGAGAAGCCACTTGTGGAGATACGCAAAAAATGCCTTTAAAAGACAGTCATATTATACATGAAGATTATAAGCAAGATTGTTAAGATCAAAGGTTTATTAAATGATATTTATACTATTCATTTCCTCTAAAAAATAGAAGTCTAGAGCATATTTTGTGAAAGTCTATCAACTCACATAGAAGTTACAATAAAACGACCTTGAACTTCTAGGGGGGTGAAAAACCTTTTCTGAAGTCCTTGATCTGAAAACCGTGAGCTGTTCAAAGTTCGTTTGAGAGATGATGCCTGCAGCAACAGAGGGAACCTCCTGAGGAAGCCTGAGTGTATTCAAAAGCTTCCGAATGATTCCAGTAAAAGTCCTTGTACAGAAAGTTCCAGCTCACTTCTTGTTTACTTGGTTAGCTGCTGTAGAGGAGTCACATAGGATTTCCCTAACAAATGACATGTTCTCATATTGCAGCATCCTTGAGCCAAATGCATAGAAAACCTTGGGTAACCTTTTCTTCTTCAATATACACAGGGAGAAATAATCTGTTTTCAACATTTTTGGCCCCTGCACTACATAGACGATGGCCAAATAATGACCTGTTTCAGCATATTTCCTCCTGCACTCCGAACAGTAACTGTGTAATTTTCTGCCAGTCTTATCCATAACAGACTGGAATTTGTAAGTAAGAGGGTCATACACATAGTAACATAACACGAATGTAGGTTTACAATTTGGAGTATTAGTTTGCAGGACATTACTCTGTTCCAGATACTGTGAGCTATTTTCCTGTGCCTACTGAGAGACAAAAAGAACTGAAGCTGGAAGAGGCTTTGGAAGTTTTTGGAAAGTCTGGCTTCCAGTATCTGCTTCTTTCTTAGGCGCTTCAAAGTCACACATGGCCTCGCCCTTGAGCATTTGGCTTTGATAACTAGTTCTCTGAGCACTGAGTGCAAGTGCCTTCAGTCAGTGTTCTCATTGCAAAAGATGCCTAAAGATAGCCAATACAAAACAAGATTTCTCCAGATTCCTCCTAGAATGTGTTAAGTTGAATACCTGTCACAAGCAGGGGAGATCTGAATTCTAACCCCTGCTCCAAGGACTGTGCCCTGAAACCACTCTCTATTTCACATAAATAGCCTTTTGAGCAGGACCAGAACCCAGGGTCCCATTGGTCTATGAAAGTGCTACAATTACTGCATTACTGCTGTCTTTGTCCTGCTTGATGAGACCTGAAGTCTTTCCACAGAATGACTTGGCTTTCACAGAAGAGGTAAAAAAAGACATTGATTGCCTGTGTCACCCACGCTGTTTAAGGAACGCCTGGCTTATATATGCAGTTTCCTACCAAATGTGTAGAACACTTTAGGTCTCTAGTTCCTTTACAGTCTACACAACAGAGAGCTGCACTTACACTTCAAGGTACCCATAGCATTGAAAATATAATATGTATTCTGGATAATCATAATAAATACATAATTTCCAGTTCACACTGTCTTGCTGACTTGTGCAGAAAAAATTATATAGGCTTTCCTGTAATACCAGTGAAAGATTTTCATTTCTCTCGTAAAGAGAAGGGATACACTCATGGCTCAGACAAATAGGAGGGAATGTGATAAGAATTTCTACTGATGTTTAAGGGTACCAGATTTTTCATTACACTGTTTCTTCTTTTCACTGATGTCATCCTCACTAACTTGTGCTCATACCACACGTAAAACAGAACCTACTTAAGTGCAATTTATTCTTTTTAGAAGACTATTATGACAGATTTTTTTTTCTTCATTTCATGCAGAGTAACTCAGAAAATATTTTATGTTAATGAGAGCTTTCTCACCAGCCTTCTTCCACAGAAGGCATTGACAC
The DNA here is from genome assembly GCA_013398015.1 of Oreocharis arfaki. Lineage (NCBI taxonomy): Eukaryota > Metazoa > Chordata > Aves > Passeriformes > Paramythiidae > Oreocharis > Oreocharis arfaki. Next base: position 750,261 of record VZRR01006745.1, on the reverse strand, counting down.
CATTGACACCTCAACAACATTGATACTGATAAAATATGTCTTTAAGAACAGCAACTATCCTCTCCAGGATTTCATGTTAATACTAAAGGCTTTGTTCAAATCTTTGTCATGGAAAAGCTTGCTTTGGATCCAGTGGGCTTTGGATAAGCTACTTGGACTCTGAGGCCAGAAAACTTTCTTCACTAGTGTAGATTCATTAACTTGGACAAGTACCTGCAGAGAAGGCATGATATGTTCTCAGTAGGTGACAAAGGTTGCACAAAGAGGAATTTTAGTGATTCATTGATGATAACAGCCTAAATAAACAGTCTGTGGCCATCCTAGGGCTCAGGGTTGTCGGGTGCAAGCTAGGCATCTAATTCTTATAAAATAAATAAAATATCTACTCCATCATACTGTATCTTGAAATAAAACCAAAAGAGAAGCTCTAAACTATGAAAAAAAAGTGCTAGAAAATATTCCTTCTCTTCAAAGCATACTTTGCAGCCCAGGTCAATAGTTCAGACACTCATTTCCAAGGTGATCTGTGCAAGCTTTTCAGTAGTACACATCTTCCCATATTTGTACAGCACTGTAGAGTTAATGTCTTTAGTAACTTTTTCATTTTTGCAAAGCTTAAACTTTGCAGAAACACAGTATTTTTTTTTTAAAGGATGTATTTAGTTCCCCTAACCAACAGAAATTAAAGGTTTTGGAAATCATGTCAAGCTCGCTGTGTAGACTGTGCACAAACTTTGTGGTTGCTTTTGTGTCCTCAGTGACTCACCCGAAGTTGTTTTTGTATTCTTAAAATATAGGTTTAGCTTCAACTTCAGTTCAGCTTTTATAGCACCATTTGATGCACTCTGTCTTCTATTCTGGAAGGTATTTGTAAAGTAATTTATCTTCTCTTTGTGCCTCTGACTCTTCCCAGAAGGCTCTAGTGTATCTTTTATTTCCGTTTTCAATTGTAGATAAAACTTAGCAGAAAGCTAAGTTAAAAACAATTCTGTTATAAAATCACTTACAGCAGGGAAATGCCCTTCTTTAGATTTCCAAGCCCAAAGGTGCCACTTTCTTCAATGGTTCCATGAAATAATATGGAATAAGGAGTTTGACAGTTGATATTGATCGGCTGCATTTGAGTGGACCAGGAGAGTTTACACACTCCCACTTTAGACACATTGGAAAGCATCCTTAAGCATGAGCATCCAAAATTTATTCATGCTCTCGAAGTTAAAAAATCCCTATTTTTCCTGATTTTGGGCATGTGTCATGGTTGCATTAGGAAAACTGCAATGTAACTTCATAGCTCGTATTGCTACTGGGGTATCATTTGGCACCAGGCATAATGTTTTAAATGCAAGAACCAGGAACATTATTATTCACTCCTGTGTATTTCAGGGCAGCAGTAGATGCATTTTCAAATACTTAGGCAAAAAGCTAGAGTATCCAGAAAATAAGTGGAAAATACTCTTCCTTCATAATGGCAATTAAATCTGGCTTGAAATCCACAGACTGCTTGATAATTCTGGGCAGATGAGCTCCGGCAGCATGTAACAAATGGACAGTGAGCTACATCTCAATTTTCATTATTACTTTCAATCCTGTGTGTGCAGCCAGCTGAGCAGTAGAGTGTGCATGATAAACACAACTCACTTTTGCCTCAGAGACACCGGGAGCTGGACATTCCCTGCATCATTTTGGATTCAGGGACTATTCTCAAACTTTTGTTTAAGGTGAAGTAGAACTGCTTAAAACATAAGGCTCTTCCTTTGTTTATTTTGAGACCTAGATGAATAAACTCAAGAATGATGTAAATGGTGATATGGCTTAGGATCTGGGTTGCTCACCATTTGGCAGACCATAATCGCAGTGTACTCGTCTGTTACACGCCTGTCTCCTATGGCACGTGGGTGCGCCTGTGAGGCATAAATCTCTGCTGGTGGTCCATTTCATTCCCACATTCTTGCTGCCTTCCCCCCTTCATGGGGGGGGATTTAGAGAACATAATGACTCATGACTTCTCAGTTTGCCCCAAACTCCTTCTGCTAGGGCACATTTTTTGTGTAGCTGGTCACATGTATTAAGAACGCAGTTTTAATTTACTATTTCCACTTTGCTTCCTTTTGACTGACCAGCCTCCAGCAGCAGCAGAAGAGTTTTACCCAGATGCTTCTTGGTCTGTCTTGTGTCATCTTAACCACACACTTTGACCACTGAAGCTATGGGGATTAAATGACTATTCATGTTCTTTATTGCCCCCCCATTATTCCTAATTAATTTTCTTTCCCACACATCCTTGAGCAGTATTTTATTTCTGAAGTTATTTAATTTATTTGTCTTCTTAGTAAATGACCAAGTGTCATTTCTATGTAAAACAAGATGCATTAAAATTGTCTGGTAAAGTCTGGTCTTCTGATTTAAAAACAAAGTAACACATGTTCCTAATATATTTACCTCCTCAGACTGGTATTAATATCAGTATTCTCACTGACATTCGGATTGTCCGTGCTCTGAGGTACTTTGGCTACCAATGTTCTGGTACCTACAGTTATCAGCTGCTAGAGAAGCTTGTCTAAAATTTTCTTATCAGAGTTGGCTTTATCTTTCTTTGTCTTAAGTCCCATTTTTCTTTCTACTTCCTTGAGGTGTCCAATTCTCCTTTGTATCTTATTTTCTTTCTCCTGCAAGCACCAAAATTACTAGTGATGTCAGAAGGACTACTGAAGATCACCTAATTTCTGTTCCTCCAGAAAATTTTTTAGTTGGACCATGACTCCCAGGACATCTTAAGAAGACACAACAAAGTCAGTCTTTCTGTGTACTCCCACTCCTTTTTCCAGGAACCACATTTCTATTCAGCTGTTTTCTTCTGTGTAAGGGAAAGGTATATAAAATGTCACAATTGGAACTTACAATGAGCAGGAGGTTTTATAATAAACTTATACTGTTTATTATGCTAGAGAAAAACTATTTGCAGTCCAACAAAGTCAGTTTGAATAGTCTTTAAGCTATCTCATCCCACTATCCCACAAAGTCCTTTCCATCATCTCTCTGGTTACAATTATTTGTTTCTAAAATTCCCCACACTTTGTTCTTTTTTCTTGATGAGAGCTAAAACTGCCTTTTAAACTTATCTTCCTCAAACAGCTCTGCTATCTTTAACACATCTACACTAAGAAAGTCACTAAAAATTCCCTCCCTCTCTCGGTCTGTCCATAACTGCATTCTTGCTATCACACTCACAGCTGATATTGTCTTCATGTGATGTAGCTCTCATAAAATACTCCCACATTGTATGCATTTTCCTCTTGCTTCATTTGTTTCACCAAATCCTGAAAACCCTGCATGGTCCTCTAGATGCTTTTTTGCCCTATCATGTTTATATCACACTTATCCTGAGAACAGCTTTTGAGTTCTATACTCACTGTTACATGTCTGTCTCCAGTTACCTTTCCATGAGCTCTTTCAATGCTTCTTTGTCCTTACACCTAGAATTCTCCTGAATTATCTTCTTTGTTCTGTCATGGTATCTCCTGAAGCCTGTTTTTAATTGCTACCTATTTCAGCCTGTCTCACAGACACCTCCAGAATGTTGTGTTATATTTGTAACTTGTCTACTGATTTTTCTTACTATTTTTGTGCTATCACCCTCTGATAACTCTTCTGCTTTGCCTCTTGACACAAAATATGCAATCTGAACAGTAGGAACCACTTTGATCAATAAATGAATATGCTTGAGAACATTTTTATGAAGCACATTTTTGTGCTATTCAGCTGTATCCTTAACTGTGACAAAAACAATTAATAAACATTAGTTCCCTGTCTTCCACATCTACCTTTACTACCTTCATATTGGAGCCATACATCAGTGTTTGGTACCACACTCTGCAATAATCTTGAAGACTATTATCACAATCAGGAAGAATTAATCTTTTAAGTTGTTAGGGATTTCTTTGCTGGGAGCACACTTTTATATTCCCAATGTTTGGGATGCTCCACTAGCTTGAGGTACTGACAGCTTGCTTGTTCTTTCCTTCAAATATTATAAAAATGGAGAATATAATTTCAGAGAATTGATAATATATCAGTGGCGATATAGAGAAACATAATCTTATCCTGCTTTACTTTCTTCCTTCTTCTGACCATTGCTTCTAAAGTAAATAGTGATGATCCTCCCTAAGAAGCAGGAGGAGTCTTGGATACCTTTCCCTCCATTTGGTAGTGCCCTTAGAACCACCTGCGAATGATATCTCACTCTTCATGGCACCACTCACCTTGAAGTTTATTTCAATTAAACTATTGACTGTTTTGTCTGAGAAAACCAGCATGGATTTAACAAACTTTATTAATAGGGCTATCATGTGCATGTCATTCTATATTTTCTGCACCATAGTTTGGAGTACTCCTGCCCCAGGTAACAATGTTCCTTGCATGCCAGGTTAGGATTTCTACAGCAGAGGATATTTCTTGCAGCTTAGAATGGAACAGTAAGTCTAAGCTTCTAAGGCATCTAATGAATGAAAGCCACACTTCACGGAATTTGAGTACTTCTGTCCTTGCTCCCCTTTGAAAATTACAGCCCAAACACAACACCAAATGCAGCTGTCAGAGATTTTGAGACGTCTTACAGAAAATATATTTTCATGCTCTTTCTGTCAGCACTTATTATGTAATAAGAGGCATATTTTCTTTTACAGCATTCCAATATTCCTTTTTCATAATAAAATCAATTGAAACTGCTTGGGCAAGAGGCAGCATGCCCTCATCATGTCATGTCTAGAAGTCTGTGGGAATTCCTGTAAAGCAAAAAATCACTATGTGGCCTGCTAAGTAAAAGGAGCATGAACGCCTTTCTCTGGATATCTGTCTGTATATCTGTGTCTGACTATGTGTGTCTGCAAGGTGGTATTGCCACCACAGATCTAATTTAACAAATATAAGGAAACCATGACTTCTCCTCAGAATGCGTTTTATCTCAGATTCCATGGTTTATATTCCTAGGGCATAGCCGTACTTTCCCGCTGTTGAGATGCCAGGATCACAGCTACAACGGAGTAGGAAGAGAAGCAGCACAGGGTAAAATCAGGCTGCTTGTAAAGGATTGATTTGGCAAATTATATAAGCATTTTTTAAGTCAAGTGGATATTTACTTTCTTTGTTGAACAGAGATGGATTTGAGAATAAAGCGTATCTCTATTCTGAAGTGCTCTGTTGAGTCATTATCTCAAAACTAATAATGATTCAGTGTAATAGAGAAGACTTTACAAAGTCTGCTACAGAGCACTCTGCAGCCTGAACCAAGTTACACCCCCAAGATGCACATGGAGAGCTTCTCTAGGTGTTTTTCACCCAAGTGTCAGTTGCAGAAGATAATCAGGTGTTTCCTTGTCTCTTCTTCTTAACTGCCCAGCTGTGAAGAGCTCTGCAAGAATCCTACTGGTAAAAGCAAAGGGAGATGAGGTAAACAGGCTGGCATGGGCAAGAGGGGCAGCAGAAGGAGCAGCAGCTGTCTCAAAAAGCCTCTACCTCAAAGGCTGACATCCTGAAGTACTCAGGGAATATGCTCTGCTCACATTCTGTGCTTTAAAAGCTTTCAAATTTTAAAGGAGAGAAACAAGAGAAACTGAGGAAAATTTGGAAATGGATAAGTACTTGGGATGCTTCCTTTGCCATTTTAATAGGTGCATTTGTAATGGATTCTTATTGTAAATTATTATACACTAATACAACCACAGGATATACTTGATTGCAAATCTGGCCTCTGTACTTTAAAAACCGTTTCTATAGGGCAACAGATGAGTAGAGGAAAAGAACAAGACATTGGCATGGAAATTAGGTCTGGGAACAGCTTTACATAATTCCTCAGCTGTAAATCTTTGAGAACATCACTGATGGTGAACGCTATCACAACATTCACCATTGTGAATGAGTAACTTCTTCCTCACCTAGATAAAAGTAACAGGGTTTGGTTGAACGCCCAGCATCTTTTGCATGTTCTGGACCAAGAACTGGAGGTCCGACTGGAGTAGCCGACAGAGAGCCAGGAGTACTGGAGTTTAGAGCTGCCTGAGAGGAAACAGTAAGAGTATGTGTATCGACAGCACTGGTCACAGCCTCCTCACTCTCCCTCACATTGGCACCATTTTGTGGGATGTGTTTCCTATCACACGGTGGGGGAGTCTGTGTATGTGTATCTCCAATTTCTGCAAATCAGCATCTCGGCTGGATCCATTTGTGTCCAGATAAGCTGTTCTCATGAATAAAAAAGGTATCCATTAATAACTTATTAGCCTGTTAATTAAAACACTCAGCCTGTGACCTGGGATCTCCTCTGGTTCAAATTTGAGAGCAGATCTTTCCTATGTCAAATGGGGCAATTATCTTCCATTTCTCCTGTAGAATTTGCCTCACTCCATATGAACTTTTGAAAAAGTCTTTGGGCAAGAAAAAGAGAACTGTTTCTGTATCTTGATGCTTGAGGACACAATTCTGGAGTGCTGTAATTCCTATCCCTCCTCCCAGCAGATACTCCAGTGTTTTATGAGAAGCAGAAAAGCTTGTGCAGTATTTACTTCCGAGGGCAGTGACTGGAGACCTCAGCTGGAGGATGGCAGGACCCAATTTGAAACCTTTCTTCTTTAAATTTTTTGGAGTAAGGATGTAAAACCAATTCTTCATTTACAGGGACTTCTTGCTATCTGATTTTTGAGTGAAGGTCGACAGAGAGGCCTAATACCTGATGGTGGAAATTTCAGAAATGTTAATGGCTGGAAGTCAAACACAGTGCAGCAGATAAGCAGATAAACAATTACATAGCAACTGATTCTAGAAGCTCCCACTGGTACCATGATACTGAAATATGGGCCCTAAAATATAGGAACTTTATTGTTCTCATAACTTTAGGTTCTGTAATTTTAGAGGCTGTGCTGAAACTTTTTTCTTTCCCCTCCTCAGTGGGATTCTGCACTGTCACAATCAGATAATCATTCCTATTTAGACTGAAAACTTACGTGGTGGAGATCCTTACAAAAGCCGCAGTGTGTTCCTAAATGCAATAAAATGATCAACAATGCTTAATGCCTAGTGGGGTAACTCTGGGCAGGCAGTCTTGAGATACAGGATGCTGAAAGATGATGGAATAGCAGCTTGTGTGTGACTGTGCTGAGATTGTTTTCTCATGTGCAATAGGTAACCAAGTAAGGCATATGTAGTGCTTAAGCTGTAAATAGTCTTCTTACATATATCTTGGTCCAAAAGGTTGAAGACAAGATTTTTGAATGGAACTGTTCTTGTTCCATCCCAAGAAAGCTCATCTGCTTTTTTAAGCCAACCATGTGATGCTACTTTCCCCTACAATTCCTGCCCCATTCAGCGTAGAAATTCTATGACAGCTAATGATGAAGAATTACAGTATAGCTAACTGTAATATAGCTTTTGGAAGCGTGTAAAAGTAATCATTAGGAAATTGTGAACCTTCTTTTCCTCCAAAACTTATTATGCTAAATAGTGTGTACTGAAGTACTTTTGAAAGTCATCACTTCAGAATGGGATTATTTGATTAAAATAAAATCAGGAAATGGGTTTATTACTGTCTAGGTTATATAAATAAGGATAATTTATTTTCCTTAGTACTTTTCACAAGCGCTAAATAGGTAAAACAAAAATTATTAAGCCTATCTGTGCAAATCTTTATCAAGTCAAGCGTGCTATTGTTAATTACATTTAGCACTTAAAAAGGTAAACAGGTAGATGTGGTTACAGTACTAATCTTGCCTTACAACTGCTGTCTAGATTTATGTTTACTGTGGGCATGCTCCTAATGTCTGTATTCACATCAACAACATTAACATGCTTTTAATAACCTTGTTAAGAGCTTCTAGTCACCAAAAACATATTTGTGATTCCTTGTACTTTAGAAATATCCTGAATTAAGTGAACCTACCTTACTAAGCACCTTAGTATTCAAGTACCAAAAATATGTGTAGACATTTACGGCTTTTAGTCTTCTTTAATGTGTTGTCCATAAAGAAACCTTGTAAGGGAGACTGCTTTTTAAAGGCACAAAAGATAATGTAAACCCAAAATGTCATTTGAGAAGTTTAATTGCTTCAGAATAGTGCAATTACGTGAATTGAACATAAGAAGAGCTACAGCTAATGTTTGTATGATGCTTGACTCAAAAAAAAATATTTACTGAAAGGGATAGGGCAGGGTGCTGAATTTGATGAGTCTGGAATTAAGGACAGTAAACAGGATAAGCATTGACTCTGAAAGTCCATGCTTTATAGAGAATATCTCTGAAATAACTAAAGGAAAAGAGAAACAGCAAAACAAGGGAGCTCTGCCAGTCTCCTTTGTAGGAGTAAACAGGATTAGGTATAATGAGATTATCAACTAATTCTCTGTGGCAACACCCACATAAATCAACTGACAAGGGGGAGGGAGATGGACTCTGCAGTAACTGTTAACAGCAGCAATGTACCAGCCATAAGAATAAGGCTCCCCCCTCCCTCGCCCCCTCCTCCCAACTGGAATACTCTTCTAGTTGTAGGACTATAGTTAAAACTGTAATCAAGCATGGCATCTGATACCAAAAGTTTTTCTGTTCAGCAGTCAGTGTGTTCAAGCAAGACAACAGGACAAAAAATGTTCCCATGCTGACCTTTTCCACAAGTCACTGTTTGTTTTCTCCTCAATCTTCTGGAAGCATATCATTAAAGATATACAAGCCACAAAAACCAGGGTAAATGTGGTTTCTGTCAGTTGCCACAGAAACAGCTCCATAATTAGGAGAGTATAATCCATCCTGGTAGAATATCCTCTTTATTAGCGATATTCTACCTGTATTAGAATCAAGCTTGTGATAACCTCTGGAAGAATATATAATCCTGCTGTCATTCTTGTTACCAAAGCCTTATCTGATCTGCTTTTCCTTTTCCTGTGCTGTCACTGGTGGACTCAGAGTTCATCATATTTCCTATGCTATTTAAAGTACTTCTTGGGCTGGTGCATTATTTTAAGCCTGCCTCTGTATGCTTTAAAATACCAACAGGAAGCATTTACCCTACACAAATCATAGTTACTCTTCAACACTCAGTTCATACAGAGAAACCAGATTTGGCACATTTTGTACAAATATATACATATATATATATACGAATAAACAGGATAAAGTATGAAAACAGAGGATTCTGAACCGCACAACATTTTCCTTTTCTGCCCACTCTTCATTTATACTTTCCATATTAGGGAACCCTACCACAACTGCTTGGGAAGGTCTCTGCATACAGCTTGGGAAGTGGCATGTGAATCATGCTGGAAAGTTGTGTTGTAGCAGAGGATGTAGTTGTGACTGAGGAGAATGAGAACTGTAACTTCTGAGAGCAACTGGTGGTGAAAGCAGAAGTGTGCTGTGCCAGGATCCTTGGGGTCCACCACTTGCAGAGTTATTTCACCCACATAATCTGAGATCTTCCACTATGTTTGTTCTGCTTCTGCTCAGTATGAAAACTACTACATCCTCATACCAGAGCCCCCAAAATGGTTTATCCCTAGGTCATTTTCACATGATCTCTTTTCTCTTGTTCAGCCTAAACAAAAAGAATGTCAATTTACTTGAAAGTTTTATGAACGGTCATTTTTCCTATGAAGTAGGGAAAATTATGGCTTATTATTTATCTGATGAATTTGCATGGGAAAGGCTATGGAAAAGATCTAAGGTTCCTTGCAAAAGCCAGCTGGTCTCCTTACTGCTATGTGTCCTGAATCACAGGCTGCCACTTTTGAGAAAGAGGAGTTACCTCTTTTACATGCGCAGGATTTCTTTCAGGTGTGACTGTAGGAGGATATAGGCCAGGTGTTTAACAAACACACGTGGTATGACCACACCATGTATGAAAAAAAAATCTACTTAGCACTTATTCATTGTTGTAGTGAAATTAGCCTTCTCCTCTTCTTATTTTATTTTTTGGGTCTGTGGTATTGAAAATGAAAAGCAAACAATAGGTCAGCTAAGCCCAAACCAGGTTGTTGGCAGCTGGGTCCCAGAGGTGGCAAGATGCCAAGGGAAGCTGATTGCTGAGTGTGAAAACAAGCGTCAGGAACAATGAAACAATTTTTCTCAGCTATTCCTTTTGCGTAGGAGGCATGTGGCTCTACAGACACAAAATCCTCCTGCAAATGTTAGTGCTGCCATGTGTGTTAATTCCTCACCAGCTTGCGAGTACAGTGACACCCAAAGATAAGCTGAAAATTATCTCTTCCCCACTAACATCCTCTTACATGTGCAAGGGCAGCTTTCTTCCCTTGAGCTTTGACAACCACAAATCCACAGATGATCTCCAGGCTAACATATGTAGAATATCAGAATGGCTAAGGTTGGAAGTGACCTCTGGAGGTCATCTGGTTCAAATCCCCTGCTCAAGCAGGTCACCAGTTGCCTATGACCATGTAGAGTTACATGGACCATGTAGACTATCAGAGTCTCCGAGGCTAGAAACTCCACCCCCTCTCCAGGGAACCTGTTCCTGTTCTCAGTGAACCTTACAGCAAAAAAGGAAACTGTTTCCTGATGTCCAGAGGGAACCTCCTGTGTTTCAATTTGTGCTGATTTCCTCTCATCCTGTCATGGGACACCTCTGGAAAGAGCCTGGTTCCATCTTGTTTACAGATTCCCTACAGGTTTTATACACGTTGATGTGACCCCTCCAAGAGCCTTCCCTTTTCCATGATGAACATTCCCAGCTCTATCAGCCTGTCCTAACAGGGGCAATGATCTTGTACATTAATCACCTTAGTGGTCCTTCTCTGGACTCTCCAGTAGTTCTGCACTCTATTTCCAGCAGTCTCTTTATTTCCAGCAATAGCAAAGAGCACCCTACGGGGTCATTGAAATTCTATTTTCCACCACAAGCATGGTGAAAGAGGTAGGGTTTGTTGAATTCCCTCTTAATTAATTTCAGTAGTGGAAGGGAGGGTTAAAGTGTCTTCCAGCTCCTGATGCAGTGGAATACTCTCCAGCCCTGCAGAGAGTAGTGCTCTCCACACGCAGCACCTTTCTCCCATTAAGCGGTGCTAGCTGTGAGCAATGACTGCATTGTCCTTCCGGTGTTTTTCAAAACTTCCCAGAATAATCTTCTCCGTAACCTTACCATGCATTGCAGTGAGACTGACAGGCCTGTAGTTTCCATGGTCATCTTTCTCGCCCGTTCAAAAGCTGATTCTCTTGCCTTCCTTTCTGTTTAGGATTAATCCACTCCCGCCTCCTAGCAACCACTTGCCATTACAACTCCAGCCAAGACAGCCTCTAAACATCCGCTGTGTAAGTACCTAACGCAAGCAGAGTTAATGAACTGTTTGTAAGAACTGTTCTCTCTAGCTAGCACAGCCTCAGATCTGCACCACATATGCCTCTGTCAGCACTCTCAGGATTGACATCTTGAGATTATCAGCAAACACAGCAACTGATAACTTGGGCTTGAGTAACTAGGGAAAAATATGCTCTTCCCTTGACATACCAAATCCAGATGGACTTGCTGAGGACCCTATGAATGCTGTACAGGACTGCCAAGGTGCCAACAGAAATATGTTCATCCATTTAACCAGAGCACCTGCATTTGGTACTTATTTATTCTAGGATCCTTCCATCATCAGGGGAGAGACATACCTATGGAGAACAATTTAAACTTGAATCTGAGTTGGTCTTTGGGGCTGTCTCTTTCTCCACTAACTCCACAGTGAGTTAAAACAGCTGGACTTCTGACTTGGACATCTCAGCTACTGAAGCTAGGTAGGATGAATCTGGGTGTATCTCAGGAATCCCTGTTTTTCACCTATATCATTATCTCTGTGCATGAATAAGCAAAGGATGCATAACCAGGTTGGTTATGACATTTCCTGACATTTCCTCTGCGTAATTTGGGGACATGAACTGCCCTAAGCATCTCTAAGATGTACCTCACAGAATCATAGAATAGTTAGGGTTGGAAAGGACCTTAAAGGTCATCTCATTCCAAGCCCTCTGCCATGGGCAACCATTATGTCATGTAAAACTGATCAGTGTAGATGCTACTGAAACGTGAACATTCACATTATACAGTTTATTTAACTCCTCCTGGGGGGTGCCCTCTAACATTCTAGCCAGCTGTGTTTGCAGGAGGCAGGAATCTACTCTGCTTATTTTACTGATGAAGTAAATTCATTCACCTTGTAACAACTGTCTGCCAAATCAGTTCTTCACACTTTTTCTAGTAACAGAAACTTTAGCACAAATATTGGTTTAAGATTCCTGCCTCTTGGCATGGCATGGTCCAGAGTTCTTTTGATTGTGCTAACACTACCCTCTGTGCAATCACATTATAATGTAGATGAATGAACAACTAATTTTAAAAAGAACCCTTCAAAACCCAAAGATCTCTTTCACTGAAGATTGTATTTAAGAAAGAACATGCCATTGTAATAAATAAGGAAGTCGTTGTGTGGAAAAAATCTGTTACAATTTTCAGTTGGATTCAGATCAGGTTTACTCATTGGCTTTGGCAAGTGAACACTCAGGTCACACAGAAAGCACTGAAAGTAACATATAATACAGTAAATTGAACGTGGAATACTCCAGAGAACTCAGACAGGAAAAGTGGGATTTATCTCACTTCATGTTACACCTCTGCAACATGGATCTCTGCTCGTTTTCAGATAACGGAGAGAAACAGCCTTTTAAAAAGGTGATTTATTTCAGATGATAAGATGAATTGTGCACTGCTAAGTGCCTGTTTCTCACCACTGATTGTAAGGAAGTGTGTAGTCACTAGCTCAGTTGTGAACATCTGTATTACAGACAGCTATGAATTCCTCCCTGCTTCTCCTGGCAGAGACATCCCACACTCCCGTGTGCGTGTGCATAGCACACACATGCACATGCCTACATGCACACACACAACCAATTCCGAGATGACATACATGTATGTATGTGTTAGTTCCCATGCAGAAGCCCTTTCCCCTCTAGTTTGCTGCCAAAGATTTCTCTTTATAAAGTGACCACGATATGTGCTACAAATTATGTGGATTCTTCCAAGCTGAGAAGAAAGGCAACAAATCAGGCTTCCTTCTCTTGCCCAAGTCCTGCAGCTTCATGCCTGCTTGCAAATAGCAGGAGGTTCAACTGCTGGCAACAGCTCTTTCCTTTCGCTCAGTTGCTGGGACTCCCTAAGCACAGAATCAAAGCAGCAACAAGTGTCTGAATTAGCATAAAAGGCAGACAGTCCTTGGATGGCCATGCTGCAATAAGTGAATTTAAGCACACCTCCTTGTGAGCCCTATTAAATGACGTAAGGATGTACAAACTCCAAATGTCCAGTGTTCTCCCTTTAACCGAGAAGAAATTTTAAGTTAAAGAAGTTAGCTAATAACCATGCGGTAACTCAGAGGTTGCTTGTTGTGGATGCTGTGTTTGCTGTGTATTCTCCTTGCACAAACATTGATATCTCCTTCATTATACTTGAGTAGTTAGTAGTGAACTAGCTACCCTTTCCTATGCCTCGAGAGTTAATTCACCCATTTCAGTCACATACGTCTAAACAGGTGAAGATTCTAGGACTTAGCCACCCTTAATACCCTGAGGCATTTCCTCAATCTGCACTATTGAGCCTGAACTTCACTCCGCTCTCAACCTGGGGGCACTAGGTGTGCTGGAAGTGAAAGAGTCAGTGGCATGAGAAAAATTTCCAATACAGTTCCATAAGCAGAAGTGAAGACTATTCTCAGGTTCTCCAGCATACAGAGATTTCTGGGCCCACCTAGCTACTTTCTACATGGATTCAGAAATACAAGGGATAAAACAAAATTTTGACCTCCTTCCTGCTTCTTTTCTATCTGTTTGGCCTAAACCCAAGCTCTGCAGTACACAATATATTGCTTGTCAGAGTGCTTTCCTGCCAGAGTAATTTGCAAACTCAAATAATGCATCACAACACCCTTGCAAGGTGGAAAGGAAATTAAAAAGCTGGCAACAAACCATCACTTGTTGGAGGAATCTCATGTAGGTCAGAGCTTACCTTTGGTTCTAGGATTTTTAAGTAATGTGTCAAAGCAACACTGAGGCAGAGGACAGGATCTCCATACCCCCATCAGTGTGAATGGGAATGGAGGCTACTCAGTACTTATGCAATCTTCATGCCACCCCTCAGTCTCAAAAAGCCAAACTCTTAAAGTATTTAAAGCAGCAGAATAGTGACTTGTAAGGTCTCAAAAGCACCTACATCTTCATCTCCCATCTAAAATCCCACAGGTTCAACCTGATTCTTTAGATACTTACATACTTTTTTAACATGGCCTTAAATAAGGCACATGAAATAGAAATCTCAGAGGCTATGATTCTCCATGTCCTGAACAAACACCCTGCCTCCAGAATTGGTTCTCATCCCTTCTACAGTATCTTATTGTCTCCATGCAATGTCTGCAGACACTGTGGCACCATTTGGGCAATCTCTAGTGGTCGTCTTCTTTGCCAGTTCAGTGTTTGTAACTTTTATTTCTTCCTGGTTTTGAAGTGGCTTATCTGGCACAATGTTATTACAATGTTATTATTTGCTGGCCCAATGAAAGTATGATTAAAGAAAAGAATATAAACAGGCTTTGGAAAAAGATGTAATTTAAATTCTTGCTGATAAATTTAATTCCTCTGTAGACTACCGCTAAGTTTAGAATTAGAGGTGGGCCTCAGTCAATTTTAACATCTGCACCCACAGCCACAGGATGAATTCACAATAGTTCCTGAATTTACAACAGAATAAATTACTCACTTATTTAATCTTAAACTTCCCAGAAGTTGGTACATTCAGATGCCAGGGTGAACTGTGAAGTGTCAAGCAAGAGTCTGGAGCCCTGCTGCGTTGCAGTTATTACTGTCTTTACCTCCTCCTCGGACTCTGGGTGATGATGCTTTCCGAAGTTACAGAGTACATCAGATAGATAGTCAGAAATTGCCCACTGCTAAAAATGAAGTGTAAAGCATTTTTCCTTCTACTTCACTACCTTCACTACCTCACCTGAAACTCAGCTCTCAGTGAATGTTTGAAGCAGAAGGAAGAACTTCAAGCTCACTAAGCACGGTCTTCTGGGAACTATCAGATTTATTCATCATGAATTATTCTCAGCTGCCCTTCCTGGGAGGAGCAGGATGAAAGAACCTATAAGCTTTTTGTAATTGATTTGTGATGGGTCAGGTTCACAGAGCATAAAATAAAATAAAGAGCCTTCTATTAGGCTGCAGTAACCCAGCCACTAGTGCAAGGGAAAGCAAACAAAGAGCTTCCCTTAGCTCAAACACTGTGGTATTCTCAGCCTGTGAACACTGACTGACTTTCTGTTATGCACATATAGCCAAGCTCCAGCCTTCCCCACGTTTGCCCTTTCAATAGCCACATCCTGGCTAGCCCACAATGCACAAACCCAGCACGACCACCCAGGATGGGAGTGTGAGAATGGCAGATGCAGGAGGGAGAACAGCAGCTGTGGGCAGCATGGAGAAGCACCCACTTCAAATGGCAGAAAGTGCTGGATGAAAGATGCAGACATGGAGAGAACTGGAATCCTCCAGGTAGAGGGCATTCTCTCCCCACCAGCTTGGCTGGAAGCCACATTCCTGGCTCTGCCACAGAACAAGCCAGTGTTGTAGAGGAAAAGGCCAAATGCTTTGTTGTGGGTAATGTATGTCAGGACAGCTTAAACAGAAAGCCAAAGTTTTACAGTTCTTCTGCTGGCCGTATCCTGGGACCTGAACTTCGCAAATGACTGCTAGATTAGGTTATTCTGTAGCCTCTTTTGATACAACCCACTGAATTTAAAACTGTTTCTCTTACACTGGAAAGAATTTGCTTGGATTAAAATACGTCCTTCCTTACTGAAATATTTATGACTTGATTTAAAAATACCATGACACTGGAGCATCAGTGATTTTCTGCTGAGATTACTAGAGAGATTTTTACCTTGCAAGGAGAACTTTGAGATTCACCGTTACTTCACAAAAAATGTGTCAAGAGACTCACCTTTCATCAGCAGTTTATATGCCACTAGAGCCTGTTTCTTTCATGTGCTGAAACAGCAGAACAGATAAGAAGTAGGAACAGACACAGTGTTCTGGTATTTACTATATTTTAGCCAACCATGCCTTAGGTGAATTACTCATCCACCTGTTTTCCAAGGGGCGAGAGATATGGGAGTTTGATATTTCGGCATGGTGTTTTCGTGCATTGATGTGATGGCTAAGACACATAGGCAAGGGAAGAACTGGGAGGCTGGATGCATTCTTCACTATATTCTCTCATAAACTCCTTTCCTTCTTCCTTTATGAGGCCTAGGGACTACAGAGCTTGCCAGTACCCCCAATACCATATAGGATCTTCCCTGGCTAGGTGTGTAGGGGGAGACAAGAGAGACTGTCAAGATGAAACTTCATGATTACAACACAGAGACCTTGGAACCCAGAATATTTTATAATTTAAACTTTTACTGCACTTTTTCTTTTGGTATAGTGTCCTTAGTGGTTGCAGTCCAGGGGACAACTAGGTTGTCTTTACACTGGTAAACTAAGCAGATCCAGGAAACTTGTGTGATTCTTCTTCAGCTGCCTTCTCTGTTCGACTGTTCAAGCAGTTGGGCAGTGGGGTATGGCTTCAGCTGAAGCCAGGTAGGGGTCTCCCAGACAATTCCCAGGTATGCTTCCAGGAATTAGACACAACTAGTGGACTGGATACAGCCAACAGAGGTTGCTGGAGGCCAAAACTGCTTAACTACACAGACACAGCTATTCTGCACCAGTTAAACTTTGTGCCAAAAATGCTTTTTGTTTCATAGTATAGGAAATTGCTAGTACACATTTAGCCTGAAAAGCCTCACCTTGCCATGCTGAAGACGCTGACAGAAATTGATTATTAGAAGGTTTAGCTTTCAGATGCTTTTTTTCCTTCCACCCATTCCTTCTGCACTCTCTCTCCTGGCAAAATCTGTTTATACTGCCATGCAGTAGTCTGAAATATGTTAAAATCAGTGTGTTATTTGGGTCCTGATGAGGAAAAGGAGGTAGATTTAGGTCTAAGGGGCTGGGGGTGGGAGACAGTGAGAGCTGTTGATCATGGAAATTCTGAGAGAGCAGGGGAGTGACAAACAGCAATAATCAGAATAGACATTTTTGTGTATGAGCCGTACAACTGCAGTTTCTTTTTAGAAAAATATCCACCACAGGCACGTTTACTATGAACCAGGGAATTGCACATCTCTTAATAATTTTTCTCCTGTAGTGGACAATACATGACAACTCCAAACTCTTTTTTCTCCAAACAGTTTCCCTTCACTTTTTCAGTCTGAGGTGACTGGATCAAAACTTTTGAAGAAAGTTTGTTTTCTGAAAAAAGATCTGAACCAAAGGCCATTCAGAATAATTTTCTTCATGGAAACTGTTCTATTTCTGTTAAATTTGATAACAGCTTGTTTTTACAAAATAAGACATTGATGCCAAATTGAAGCTGGCAATATCATTTAAAGATGTGTCGCTCTGGATATAAACAGGAAATGTTTAGAGTGCTGATCCAATGATTAATGAATGTTTCCACGTCTATATAGCAGCCAATTTTCCCCTTCCTTGGAGATTACTCCATTACATAAGCTACAGAAGGGCCAGAACTTTGGTCCCATGTATTGAAGTATACAAAAAATACTTCTGTACAAATGCTGGCATGGTTTTCTCCCTTTGAAATCAATTGCAGGCATCTTCACTGACTCCAGTGGGAGTGAGAAGCAAGCCAATGTCTGAAAGGTTCTTTGCTCACACCTCTTTTTCAGGGCCAAAGCAGTTTTCTTCTGCAGGAATTCTCAGCCTTCCCTCAGTTCATTCATAGACACCACTCCTTAACAGTCTGATGCCAGTTTAGTGAGAAACACCTCACTTTCCTCTCTGTTAAACACCCTAATATTTTTTACTGACTGGAGGAAAAAGAGTGAATTTGACTGAGTAGTTCTGAACCCAATCATACGGATCTAGACAGACACCCACAGTAATCTTTTTAGGCTGCCCATAATCTAAATACACATTAGAAGGGAGCCTAACAACAGAGCCTTCTAGTTGCCTAATCTAATTGTCTGACCAAAGAGTACCAATTTAGGATAACAATAGCAAAGGGCAGAACTTGTTAACTAGTACATGCTGTCCCCAGACCAACAAACCAATGAAAAGAGAAAAATAAAGCAGTACGTATTTTTGTCATCTTCTCTATTCTTTTTGTAAGGACATAGAAACCTCAGGCACCCAAGGGAGCCCAAGACCTTCAGGACAGCTGCTTAACTTGGCACTTTAAGTTGCAAGCCAAGCATATCAACATTTATTTGGTGGAATTTCTGAGAAGCAGAAACTGCTCTGACCAGAGCCTTTGCAGGCAAAATGAAAAGATATATCAGGTGGAAAAAGAACAACATGCTAATGTTTTTCTAGTGAACTCATAGACAAGTTGAGACTCACCCTTGAGAGCCAGCCAGGTGCTCCTAAGTTTCAGCAAGGTGTCAAGAGATCTCTGCTTATGCTGGAAGCAGTAGGAGGGAGGAAGATTTCACAGGAGATGGGATTACAAGCCAGCATTTGGTTTCCTTCTGTCTATTCTTGTTGGAGATGTTTTTCTTCAGTTTTATCAAGCCCAAGACTGCCTTATTTCTGCTTTTGCCACATTCTGGATGTCCAAGCTCTCTAATAGCCCTTGTGTGACGAGGAGAAATCTCTATAAAAGCATTCACCTACAACACAGAAACTGCCTGAGGTAATAACTTGGCAGAAAAACTCTCTTATGTAAGAGGAGTTGCCCCAGCCTCAAATTTCTCTACCACATAGCTTTCAGGAATGAAGGGTGTTTAAAGTTAATAACTCACTGTGTAATCTTTAACTTGCAAAAACGTGATTGTTCATACCTGAAACAGGTTGCCTTAGGAGAAAGAAAAGAGAAGCAGCATGCTTAACCCTCTTTATTAGCGCTAGGTAGGCGGGTAAAAGCTGTGTGTAATATATAGCTTTATTCTGTAGAAATACATGCAGTACACATATATTATGTATTTATTCTGTGTATTTACGTAGCAACTAAATACCCCCATTAAGGACCTGACCTAAAGCTTGCTGAAGACCATGGAGCTGCTATTGGCCCAAATGACATTAGATAACTACTAGTCCCAAGTCCTCAAATTTAGAAGCCTACAGTAATGACCATAAAATAACATCTTAATCAAGGCTTCAAACTGAAGTGAGACTTGGGCACTCTGAAAGCCTGGCTTATTTCTTGAGGCTCAAACCATTTCTCTTCTAGTTCTAACCAAAAGACTGCCTCACCTATTTGAAAAACAATCCAAGGCCCTTGTTGTTCTTAGCTATGACATTGACTTTCATTCGCAACCAAGTAAATAAACTGAACTCTGTGTTTATCCTTTCTATTTTCCCTGTTCTGCTTGAGTGTGTGGGAGTGTGTGTATTTTCATTTCTGTATTTATTCTGTGATCACCTTTTGCTTGCTGAAGCCACAGCTTTCAGAGTCATACCTGAGTGTTCCCAATATAGTCAGACACTATTCAGGGAACAGACAGCTTTTATTCTCCTTGTTCAAAGAGATTGGCTATGCTGTCATGTATCTCTATCACAATTTCTTTTTCAAGTACAGGCAGTTATTTCCTCCACTACATTCCAGTAGACAGCTGTCAGTTTAATTGTCTCCTTCTCATTTAAGCAACTTGTGCCATCCTACCAGTGTAAGTATCACAGATGCAGGCAAGAATAAAGCTCTAGCACTCTGGCTAAAAGAATGGGGCTACATTACCGGCACACATAGGGTTATATATTTGGAGGGAAAAAAAGGAAATATATTAATCTGTGCAAAACAGCAGTATATTCAACCCAAGAGTTAGGATGCACTGGTTTTAGCCCCATATGAGCTAATAGGAATACAGAATTATACTGTATTAGAGCATTTTTGTTCATTACCAATCATTAAAACATTCTGCAATAAAGTTTATGCAGTATTTTATCTGCAGAAATGAGATTGAAGTCACGTCTTTGAAATGTAGCATAGATAGTTTGAGTTCTCCTGTAATTGGAACAGAGCCATCTGGAAAAACAACAGTGGTTACAATGCTTTGGATAGACCTTTCAGAGGACTGGCTGTTCCTTAAGGGAAGGGGAGCCAGGAGTTGAGCACAATACAAGACTGGCAGGGCCAAGCCCAGATCCCACACTGGCCAAGGAAGATGAGCATCACAGGCTCAGAGATGGTAGCCAAAGTCACAAAAGGATCCAGATTATCGGGCAAATTCATGGTAATATGGCAGGTCTGAGGTCAAGCCATGAAGTAAATCCACAGATCAGGACCAGGATAAGATTTGATGAGGGCAACCCAGGGCAGGACTCAGCTCAGCAATAATGGAGCAGGTCAGGTCTGAGAACAAGCAAGGGAGTCAGTCTGCAGACAGGGATCAGTGGGATCCACTGCTACTCTGGGCTGTGGCTGTGGTAGAGATTCCCACAACATAATTCCAGCAGGGACTAAATCCCTGACATGAGCTTAAAAGAGGCACCTAGCTGCAAGGGCAGAGCAGGGAGGTTGGCCAATGCCGTTAAGGCCTGTGGGTACGCCACGGGGACTGACAAGATCCTGTCTCAGTAGCCACAGTCCCGAGGACGAACTGAGTAATTCAGTCTGTAACTACTGATCCTGCATGGATGAGGAGGCAGTTCCTCCTGAATTCATCATCTGCTAGTATGACTTTTTAACAGAAACCACATATAATATTTTAAATCTTTGTATTATGAGTTTATTTATATAATGAATGCATAGTGTAATTTTAAAGTAATAAAGATGTGATTTGATTTTTCCTTAACTATTTTTGTACTGTAGCTTGACTCACTCCTGCCTTCTGCTCAGCCTTCATTCACTCTCATGCTGACATTATTGGAAGAAAATTCATTTTCAGTAGCAAAAGAAAACATTTTTTCTCCATGCCCTTATAACCATACCACTGGTTTTGGTGGACTGAGCTATCTGATGTATTACTCTTCATGGTCAATCAGCCATCTGCCACACAAGAATTTTCTTCAACCAGTGAATATTTAGATGGAAGCTTCAGCCAAAAACTGTTTCAGAAATAGAGATGTCTGGTCAGAGCTACTGCATGCTTTGTTTTTTCCTGCATGCTCTAAAGAAGGGGTTTATGACGGTATTCAGCCATGACCTCGATAATGAAACAGACTCTCCATGACAGGAGCACTACAAGTAACACTGCAGTAGGGGCAGAGAAGAAAATGAGGACTCAGAATAATAACCAAAAATAAAAGACTGTTTTATCTGTCTCTCTATTTCAAAGAATATGAGAGCAGGTCTTGTGTGTGTACAACTTTATAATATTTGGTCCTGTGCTCTTTCTAGCATGTCTGGTTTGAGTCTCCAAATAAACAACCCAATATTTCACAGTAGCATTTACAGTCAGCACTCTCATTTCAGGCACTCATTCAGAGTTAAACTCAATCAAGAGTTCAAGAATGCAGGGTCTTACTCTGGAATTGTTACCAAGATTCCGTGTTTATTAACATACCGTTCATGTCAAGATGCTTCCAGTTACACCAAGCACCATCTCTTTTGTTTATGCATGTTTGTATGACACAGGCACAGGGTGTATGGCACAGCTTCAGAAGACCCCGTCCCTTTCCAGTATGCATGTAGGCTGAAGGCTAAAGGAATGGGAGAACTTGCAGATTTATAACCATAATAAGATCCTTTTTCACAAGATAAATTTTGAACTTTAGGAGCTACTATATTCTTCTACATCCAGCTGCAGCTGCTACACCACTCAGAAGGAGCAAAGTAGAAGGGATACTAACCTAAACCCCTACAAAACATTTCATTTCCATTTATACCACACACAGCTGCAGAAAGATAAGCCATATAGTTTAAGTGCACCTTAGCTGGCTATAGTCAAGCATTTTCTCTGCTGAATAGGACCATAATTTTCAGTGGATTGTTTGAACTCTGGAAGTTTGTGGCATTGTGTATGACATGGAGATCATTAGTTCAGCAGTTGGCTCTTGTTAATGTATCCCTGAAGTAAAACAATATCCTGAATTCTAGTTAGGGAATGATCCAGAAATCTTGTTTGTCCTGGCAGTGCTTTACATGCAAGTTAAAACTTAGCTATCCCTCTCCTCACCTTCCTGTCTCAGCAGATTCTGTATTTGTAAAGAACAATAGCCTGTCAGCTGCTACAGTCTGCCACTCTTTTCTGGAGAAATCAGGCTTGAACCTACAAGCAGAATGCCTTTTCCCATAGCCCTGCCTTTTATTTCTATACTTACTTATGCTGGAAAAGTAGCCACCAGACTGCCTTTCCTTTCTAAGAATGACTAACCATGCTTTGTTCATTCAAACATCAGGAGGACTGTTTCATCTCTGTATATCTCAGTTTCTTCTCAGTATAAGACTAACAAGGAATTATGTTAGTGGTGCACAGACAGACAGAGACATATTGTCAGGTAACACATATACTCTGCATAGAGGTTAAAAAACCCCAAACAACAACAGCAAAGAGAGAAAATATTCATGACTTTTCTCATTTCTGTGAAACAAGGGAAGGGGGGAAAAGGAAGGTTTGTCCTTACTGCATATTGTGCTGAGAAAAGCACTACTGTTCCATACCCCGGGAGTGGAAGACTACAAAGGGAGTAACAATGGACTCTAAAGTTCAGCCACAACAATGAAGCTTCAATCTTAAGGAAAACTTTCTTCTAAGAAAAACAGTGAAGATATAGCATGGCTAGGTTACAGAATTCAAGGGTGAAATCCCCATGTTTGGAGGATTTAAAGAATATGCTATGAAAATTTCTGTTAGGAATGGCAAATGCTCTGTCTTAAGGAAGAAGATAATATTAACCCAGGAAAAGGAGAAGGTCAAAACAGCCTCTAAGGGTCTTTTTGCAGGATTATTTTCAGGTTCTTTCTCTGCCAGCAGAGATGATACATAACCTAGAAAAACGGGCTTATTAAAGGAGATTAAAAGCAGTTGACCTCCGAAGTTTGTGAAAGAGATTAGAAACTCCACAAGGTCGTTGTCTTAAGATGTACCACAAAGAGGAGAGTTCTCACTTACCTAAGTCACAATTTGATATATCAAGGGTCTGGACAAGTGTTTGTTGTGGGAAGCTGTTCTTAGAAAAAATTAAAATATGATATGTAAGCAATAGTCATTAGAGGGCTGATGGCACATCCCCACACTAGCACTTGGAGTGGCCTTTAACATTATTGCTTATGTTGACTAAGCAACTAATTGTCTAGGCCCCCTCTAGAGTCAGTGGGAGGGACAGATGATTCTTGAGGTGATAGAGCCCACCATTCCTAGAAATGTCAGCCTTCAATGCTTGTTTCTCTGTTAACTGGACAGTGAACCTACAGAATCACTGAACACCAAAGCTGGAATGATGTAAAACAAATTTCACCCATAAAGTCTTTACATTGATGTGTTTTCTGAAAAATAAGGTATAGCTCAACTGCGAGGAGGAATTCATACTTCTTAACTGTATGAATCAAAACAAATTCCCCATGGTCTCCATGTATCAGAGCTGCATACATCAGTCAGTCATCTGCAAAACACCAGATTTTACTAAAGTAATTAATATAGTCCCATCCACGTTTGAATTCTATTAAAAAAAAATTACAGAGGGCAATTAGATCTCATAGTTTTTATAAATCAGAACTAAAGCACAGAGATATTAAAGATGAGATTTTTGAAATTCATGAGGTTGATATAGATAACACATTCTTTGAAAGACTTGTTATTTATATCGCATCATATTGCAGTTAATAAAGTTGAGAAGGGATGCAGGATGTTTTAATTTGCAGGAAGAACTTATTGTGGCTAAAAATGAGCAAAAGCTAAATTTTAGGACTGTAGAACATTCATAGTAAAATATCTCCAACCAAACCAAAACAAACCTAAATCTTGAAATAATCTCACAAGGAGGTTTTCTCATTAAACAAATCACTCAAAGGGAAGAGCAGTGTAATGATTCTGACTTATAAACACATGAAAACTAACCTAAGTTTTCCATGCTGTTGAGAAATGCTCTGTGAGAGTGAACTTCAGCATCTTTGGTTCCTACCCTCTGTACTAATGAGTTACAAAAGATTGTAGCTACAGCCAATGCCTGTAAGCTACCAACAGTAAGCGGTCAGTGAATTCTCTCCCCACTGCTCGCAGTCCTCTCTCACAAATGAACCAGCTAATGACATATTGGATTAAATCAGCTAAGTCTGAAGAGATGATTACCTCAGAAAGATTCGAGCAGGTATTCAGCTGGAGTTAGTATCACCAAGTTGATAGACCAGAACATGTTTAAAAGCACAATTGAAAAGACCTTACACACAGCTTGCCATTTTGTAGAATCTGGTTGAAAAACATGTTATACATTATATTTTGTTCTCAAGACAGATGTGCTCAACTAATCATTAAAACCCATCTGGAGTTAAAAGATACCTGACACTGCGCCTTTCTAAAAATCCTACTCCAATGCTGCATGTATGTCCTAAGCAATGCCTCCAAAGTAACAAACACTGTTGGCTCTATGATTGTCTCCTGATTTCCTGACCCTGAAGATGCAGGTATCTAGGAGAGCAGTGCAGTGGAGACTGTGGGCATATGGCCAGAGCAGAGGAACCTTCTCATGTTTCCAAGCCAGCTAGACTCAACTGACATTCCCAGAGCCAGGCCACAACACAGCCTTTCATTTTCCCTACAAACTATTTTGTTCAGAAAGCAGTTTCCTTGCTGCACTGTTTGAGGCCAGCCATATGACAGAAGTGTCAGAATGTCCTGTCTGTAGGGGTGGACAGGCTCCTTCATGACCAGCCCACCTGCTCAGCCCAGCACACCAAAAGCAACTGGAAAGAGCAAGGCATATGTGCTATGCCCCTGCCAGGAGTTCAAGAGAGGTTCACATGGTATAATGCAGAAATGGAACAGATTTTATGTGATTCATGCCTTTATTTCCTTCATGGTGAGGCAAAGCCCTACTAGAATGCAGACTGATTCCCTTCCAGGAACCAGTATTTCTTAAGACTTTCTGGTGAAAGCAAGTTTCAGTTGCTTTGAAAGAAATCAGTAAAAAAGATGACAAGGTGACACAAAACTCATCTCAGCGTTTCGCGTGGCTTCATTTTCCATGGAAGATATGTTTTACTCAAAGATTCAGAAACAAAAAAATATCGTCTTTCTATTACCCTTCCCTTCCCTTCCCTTCCCTTCCCTTCCCTTCCCTTCCCT
>VZRR01006745.1:564048-724813 GCA_013398015.1 Oreocharis arfaki | reverse complement strand
AAAAAAAAAATATCGTCCTTCTATTTCCCTTCCCTTCCCTTCCCTTCCCTTCCCTTCCCTTCTTTTTTTTTTTTTTTTAATTGTGGTTTCTCAAGAGAGCTGTACTGTAGACAGAAACCAGCTAGCAAAGGAGACAGCAATCAGGAATGATTACACCACACAAAAATGTCAGTGGCATAACGTGATTTAACTGTGATGCCACAAATTATAGATGAACATAGAGGCAGAAAATATCAAAAGCAGAAAACACACTGTATCCTTTTAATCCCAATCTCCTGATTTTTTCCAAATTCCTCAGACCAACTCCAGGCATTTACAGAAACTAGCTTTTTGCACTTCATCCCCTGAGGAATGGGTCTAGAGTAGAAAAGCTGACTGGAGAACTCACAATTAAACAAATGTTCATCCTGAAAGTTCAGATAGGTCATATTTACTGACATCCAAAGAGCAGATTGCTAGACCAAATGTGCTGATGTAAAGAGGTTGGAAGCTGTGTGTAAGAACAGAATGTTTCAAAGGACATACAGAACACTGGGGTTCAAAGGGCTGAAACAACACGACCTCTAAAATTCTGCTCCAACCAAAAAGAGCCATGTATGCAAAGACCTGCAGGAGGAAAAGGGAGACATGGAAGCTTGCTCTCAGTGTTTTTTTACGTGTCTTTTTTTTAGTGATGGACTATCAGCATGTGCTTGAGCTGAGACCCACCTGAGTGCCAAGGGCAGTACCAGAAACATGGGGTGTCCTGCTCCTGCATGCACTTACTAAGGCCTAGGAAGACCCTGGAGGCTCTGGAGGGTCTCTGCCTTTGCTCCATAGCAAGTTTATGTAATACAGGGCAAAAGTGTTTTGAGTTCATGAGAAGAGACACCCAGAGACAATTTGCCTAGTTTGTGGTATGTGATAGACAGTGTTTCTGTTCTGAGAAAAAAAAAAAAAAAGAAGGTTTCATCATTTGGTTTTCGTCCACCTAAGAAGAAGAACTAGACAGTCATATTTTTCCTTTAAAATTAATGCAAACCAGCTAACAACCAAACTGAAACACTAGTGAATCCATTTTAGCTGCTCACTTTGCTTTAACTCTCCTGGTAGATTTGTTTTATATTATTTCTGTGAGCAAAGCTGATGCCTTAGGTTTTAACTTATATATTTTTCAAATCCTGTACTGCCTAGTGTGTAACTCTGAAGTTCCATGTGGCCTGTCAGCTACTGTTCACTCATGCTGGTTAAACATAACAAACCCTCTCTAGGTTTGCTCTTCAAGGGCACCTTGATTGTCCCAGGCCTCAAAATGTGTAAACTAGAGCCTTGAGAGGAGGAGCAAACTTGGGGTAATTAAAACATTAACTGAAATTATAATTGGAGAATTAATCCTGGCATGCAAATGGACCAAACTTATAAAAGCGAAGAACCTGTGACCCAGCATCCATCTTGGGTGGAGCTCCTTGTAGGCTTTACACTCCCAAGGTGTACTTTTGAAGGCCTTTCAAATAAATACCTACTTTTATTCTCTTATTCTTATCTAGTCTCTTTTTTCAGGTAGCCACTTCAAGGCATCAAAGCAAGAACATGCCTGGCCACCTCACAGCCTGCAGTGAGGTGCTGAGGTGGGACCTGCAGTGCACTTCCATAGTCAGAGTCAAGCAAGATAAGCAAATGCTTGTCTTGGGCTTCTCCTGTTTCAGTTTCAGATTTGTCTGGCTTCATCCTAGACTGTGACAGAAGTTTTGCTGGTTCAGATAAATGGCAATCTTTGCCTTTAAACCGTGCTACTGCCCATCCAAACCAGTTTACTACTGCTTGAAGGAGACAAGAGTCAATTGTTTTTAAACATTTTCCCAGGACTCTGCACTGGCATGTTGCAAAGCATTTATGTCAAAGGAATAGATGACTCCTCACAATACTATTAAATACTAGTATTGCAATTTGTGTACAGACAGGGGAGGGTGAGGTGTAGCAGAAACATCACCTCTAGTGTCTACACATTGGGTACAAGGAAAGGCTTAGAAATCTTTTTCTGAGGGTAGTCAGGTACTACTACTGCAAGTACCTTCTTCCTATACAGCCTCTTGTGTGAGTGATGGCAGACACAGATATGCTGCCTCCTTCAGCTTCTCCACATCTTACTGAAACCACTAAGTACAAAGTCATGTATTTGCCAGAAAACTCTTCAAACTCAAGGGCTTAAAGCTCTCAGGTGAAGGACAAATCTTGGACAATTCTGGTCCCTGGCAGATATTTGCCTATTTGTCTGAACTGTTTTGTGATGGAAACAATTTTGAAAATGCAATTCTGGAATTCCCCAAAAAACTGAGAAAACAGTTCCCACTCAACTGCAGAGTGTACAGAATGACTAGTAAAATACTTTGCAATCTCTCACAGTCTTCATAAAAAGCTCATGTCATGTGTACGTGATGTGTCCCTCAACAACAGGTAAGGGACAGAAAATGGAAATACACTTGGGTTACACAGCCACACACTACAGGAATATAACTTCACAGAAAAGCTACTAAAATTTTTAGGGCAATGCATGAGTCTTCATTCTGTCATAATCTTCTTTCACTCCAGTGTTTTGTCAACTGAGTATTTTTTTCCTCTTGAATAACCTTATTGAAAATAAAATGCATGAAATCTAGGTGCAGCCTTGTCTTCAGCTAAAAAAACCCTTTGAGGTGGTCACAGAATCACATCTTATTAAGAACAGCATGAGTGATCAAGACCGAAAAAACTTGGCCAGCACAACAAAACCTGCCAAACAAGGGTGATGCCACCAGCCAGGAAACATGCAGTGGCCCATCAGGTTGCTATGGTAATGGTTAGAATTCTTTTTTTTTCTTTTAGCTCCCATGCTTTTTTTCAAAACCACCACTAGAACTGCATGACACTGTGAATCTCTCTAGTGATATATTAACTTGTCTCAGACAGCAAATCCTTCAGTTTTTCCTAAGAAGTTCAGAGATGATTGTACCCGGGTCCTTTCATCAGCAGTGGGGTGTGCGATAGATAAATGGCCTAATTCTCACTCGTGCCAAAGTGCTTATGCTGATATAGCCCCTAATATAAGTGTGATGATAAAGCTCCTTACAACGGTACAACACTGTTCTCTTCTAATACTGAAACGAGCTTTACTGATACAGCTGAATTCACACCACAGCCAGCCTAAACTTGGAAGTTTTACTGGCAGAGAGATGCTGGTGGAGTGTGGGGAAAAAACATCACACACCTCTCTGACAACTGTGCTGGCAGACACTCCAGAGGAGTCCCTAGATAGACAAAACAAGTTTCTGCAGGATAACTGCAGCTGTCTGTGTATGTTCTGCCTGCATGAGAAGCAAGGTAGTTTGAATCAGCTTAGCTCCCTTTCACTGAGGTTGACCCAAGGTCTAAAGCCGTGGTCATACCAGCCTAAAAGTGAGTAAAGTCATCGAATTCCAGGAACTGGTAAGGGCAGTAACAGCAAAACAACTCATTTGCCAGGGTACATATCTTTTCCCTGAGGAAGGAAGTGCAACACTATAACTACTATAAATAAGGCCTGAAGAGCTTGGGTTATATCTATTTGACTGTAACAGGAAAGTTAAAATAGTCCAGAAGTCGGGCTAATCTGAGGCCACTTTCTGAGTAAAGATGACCGCATTAAGAGATGCAGTAAGAGATGCTTTAGCACAACATATCAAAATGTTGTTAAGCAGATCACTAAATATACTAAGCCATGAGGATTTATTAGGTGGTAGAAATAACACTGTTGTATGAGAGAATAAAATTTCAGACTCAGGCAATGCCAGGGAAGCAGTACTCAAACAGCAAAGGGGGTTCTAAAGAATGGCAAATTTGGATATGTCATTTGTGACTCAGAAGCTGGGTAGGCTGCAAAATCTTCCCTACTGCCTAATCTACAATACTCTGCCATGTACAATTTTCCTCCCATTGTTTTAAGGGACTAAAATTAGTGCAGAGAGTGACTGTGGAAACATGTATGGAAATAACGAAACTTGGCTGAGCATGGATTTTTGCTTTTCTTCTTTTTTTTTCTTTTTTCTTTTTTTTAAACTTGTGTGTTGTGCTTTCAGTGAAACAAAAATTAGAAACTATTTACTTTAGATCTTGACCATCCTACTAGACACGGTGAATTTCTGCAACACCCTCTAGGTTATCCTCTAGGGATGACTTTTTCAGACCAAAGTTAGGAAAATGAGATGTGCAGTACAAAATAGTCAAAAACTTTATGGTGGTGTTTCATTTAGTATTTCACTGATGCTTTTTCATCACTAAAAGTTGAGCCAGTAAAGATGGCAAGCTCTCAGCACAAGGGTATGTCTTCCATCCAGATCTCCTCTGTGCTCTTACTTTATGCTTTCCACAGCACATCCCAAACACATCACCTTCCTTCTTCCCAACTCTTTGCCTTCACTGCCACAACAGTCTAAAATGTCTCTTTCTCTGGGCAGCACTCCCCACTACTACTACAGTATCCCTAGAGGGCCGTAAGTGCACCAAGAGGCCTTAATTAGCCAGAATGAGGCTTCATCCACTTCCTAACAGATATCTTCTTCCTTTCCCTTCCACCTTTTCAGTTCTTAGGTATGGCGAGTCCAAGAATGGCTTGCAATACACTTGTTATTGACAACTGCTCTACAGTTCACAAGAAAGCATGTGGATGATGCTCCTAGTGATTTGATTTAGTTTTAAGTTGTCCTGTGAGGATCAGGGAGTTGGACTCAGAGATTCTTAAAGGCCCCTTCCAACCTGAGACCCTCTATGACTCTATGAAATACAAGAACCTAGGAGTTACTCACTACCTTACAAAAACCACATAGGCTAAAAGGCTTTGTGTGCAGTCGCTTGTCAGTGCCGGTAAGTGTGGACTGGGAAAAGTAAAAGAGGAAATTAATCATTGCACAATCAATCAAAACGTGCCAGACAAGCTTTCAGGGCAAATAGAAGTCAGTGTGACAGATCTGTGCACACAAACCAGTGGAGACACAGAGTGTTTTGTGCAGTGTTTCACTGCCCACAGCCCAAGCTCCCAAAGGCAAGCTTCACTCGGGAAGAGCTGTTTGACCAAGGACACAGGGGCTGACCTTGTTTCAACACAGATTTCTGTGAAACTATCTGCAGCAGAGAAAAAAACATGCAAGACAGAAGCCCAGGAGGGGAATGCAAAGTCAACATGTGGGTTAACTGGAGGGTCGAGTGTGTGAGTTATGAAGTCCCAGTATATTGAATTTAACTGCTCAACAAACACAGCAGTGCAGTGGTTTTGAATGCTCATTTGCCAGTAAGTGTGGCAACCAGGATGCCATAGCTCAGAGGGGAGGCTGAATATATATTCTTTTCCTTATATGTAGCTGATGGCTATCTTGCAAATTACGAGAAATGTGGCTCTTGCCTTTAAAAGCAAAAATGAAAATGGGCTTTTTGTCAGCAGAGATATACTAGAAGTCCCATCAATCTCACTTTCTTGTCACTAAAAAGCAGAGTTCAAACATCCTGCAACCTCTACTGATAGCTAATAACTTGGCTCTCTCAGAGCTAAGAATAAAAAAAAGTAGAATTCTTACCGGAAAAATCAATGTGGCTCTTCCTCTTAATTGTATCTTCTATGTAGCGCATATATTGAATGCAAACATTTGCACACTATTTTGACAGCCCTCCCCAAAGTAAAAAGCAGTAGATACTGCAGTATCTACTGCTGGGTGAGTAGAGGAGATTCTATTTCTTGTGTACTGCAGCTTCCTAGAGCATCTCCACTGCTACTTACGTGCCTGCTCACTCGTTGAACCTTAGACATTCACACTATTTGCAAAACTGATCCAGTGACACAAAAATTCTCCAGTCCCTCTGGTAAACTGTTCCTAATTACTTTTGCATTTACTTTCTCTAACTCAAAATCATGTCAGTTAACCTGAAAAATGTACATGTGTTCCAAGTATGTAGGAAGACAAACTATAACAGTAATTATTTATAATTCATATGGGATGTTCAGCTTTGCAGCAGTAACACAGCACTCTTAATAAATACATAATTATTTAAAAAATAGTCACATCAAAGGATAATGAGAGTGATAGATGAGAACAAGAACAAATGCAAATGCTAGCAACTACTTCCACAAAAATCAAGTGATGTAAGGTTCATAGGAAACAACCTCATCATCAAAGTGATGGTAAGGTAGACCAAGCAAAGCAAAATCATCAATCAGCCTGGGAAATCCGAACTTTTTATTAATTATTCCTCAAGCTTTACTGCCAATTAAGTAAAGGTAATTTTTTGATAGTGTCACGCATGATTTCTAATGAGTGCCATGACTCATGGGGTAAACATCAATTTATAACTCTTGCTTCAATTTTGCTAGCCCTTCACATAAGAAGAGGCCCGACAATCACCAGCGGGACAATGTCTTTCGGTTAGAAATGGCCCAAAAAAGGCTGTATGTCCAGAACATCAAATCCACCAATCTGTGTTTGTGGTGGCTTTTCATTCCTGCCAGATGGGAATAAAGTGCATTTGCTGAACAGAAGTAACAACTGACTAAAATCAAAAAACTGACTCCTGTATGTACCTACACACACTTACCATGCTCTTTCCTAGGTATCAAATCATACAATCACATAATCACAGAATGGTGTAGATTGGAAGAAATCTTAGATTATCTAGTTCCAACCCCTCTGCCATGGGCAGGGACACCTTCCACTAGACCAGGTTGCTCAAAGCTCTATCCAGCCTAGCCTTGAACACTTCCAGGGATAGGGCACCCACAACATCTCTGAGCAGCCTTTTCTAGTGCCTCATCACCCTCACTAAAGAATTTCTTCCTAATAATTAACCTAAACCAGGCTTGTCTCAGCTTGGCCATTCCACCTTGTCCTATCACTACATGTCCTTCTAAGAAGTCCCTCTCCAACTTTCGTGTAAGCTCCCTTCATGTAGCAGAAAGTGCTATAAGGCCTCCCCAGAGCCTTGTCTTCTCCAGGCTAAACAACTCCAGTTCTCTCAGCCTGTCCTCAGGGAGAGGTGCTTCAGCCCTCTGACCATCTTCTTGGCTTCCTCTGGACCAACTACAAGAAGTCCACATTCTTTCTGCATTGGGGACCCCAGAGCTGGATGCAGTGCCCCAGGTGGGTCTCATCAGAGTGGAGCAGAGGAGGAGAATCCCCTCCCACAACTGCTGCCCACACTGCTCTGGATGCCCAGTGTGCAGTTGGCTTTCTGGGCTGTGAGTGCACAGGGCTGGCTCATGCCAAGCTTCTCATCCTCAAAGTCCTTCTTGGCAGGGTAGCTCTCAATCCATTCCCCATGCTACATGTATTTGTCTTGGGGGATTGCCCTGATCCAGGTGCAGAACCCGGCACTTGGCTGTGTTGAACTTCAGGTGGTTTGCACCAGGCCATGTCACATGGTTTGCAGCAGCCCCTGTCTCAAGTCTGTCTAGGTCTAAGCCTTGAACTGAAGGCAGCTACAAGGAACCAAATAAATAAGCAGAAATAAAATTTGTGGTGTTTCTATAAAAACATTCACATCCCTAGCCCAGACCCCATTCAGGGTCTCCTCAATACACAATCCGCCCTTTCCATACAGTGACCCATTGGCCCGCTGCTGCCTGGTTCATACCTAGGCATGCAGTTTCTCATTGCAAAGTCACTGGTCACAGGGTCTTTCTGGAGAAGCAACATGTGCACCTCTTCTACATTTGACCTGGATTTAAGAAGTGTTCATGGGACAGTGCTAAATCCTTTTAACCTGCCAGCTGTCATCTATGCAGCTTGAGAGGATTGCTTATTTAAAGTCACACTCTGGAAATCACACTCTGGCACAAGCTGCCAAAGCAGATCCCAGCTGCTCAGTGAGAACCACGGAACTGGACTGGGCCAGCTGGTTCTTTTCTGCAGAAGATACAATGGGGCTGTGCAGATGGTCACAGAATAATTCCACATCTGCAACGTATTCCATAAAGATGAGGGAACCAAAATTGTTTTCCCTTACTTTTTACGCTCCTGTGGTACCTTGCATATCCTCTTTCCAGTATATATTGAACAGTCATACCTGACTGCTCTATTGCCTGGTTTATGTCAAAAGGACTATGCAAATACCTGTATCATTACCTAACCTTCCCTCTATAATTGGGTTTTGAAGTTTCTTCGCTTTGCCAGACTTGCCTAAAAATCAAAGTCATGCTGGTACAAGTTAGATTTCAAAAAAGTTATTATCAGACATCTCTTTCATGCAGACAGCTGTACACTTAAACGTAAATGTCAATGGAAAACTCAATCTAATGCATAGTTCACTTTTTTTGTGTACTTTTCACTATATTTATCTATGCAAAGTTCATATTTTCCTTTATATGTTTAAGAAATAGATAGGTCCTTGTATCTCTGCCTGCACATAAGTTATACATACACTCGTATGACTGATTTCTTTCATAAAAACAATTCCTTCCCCATCAAATTCAATGATTTCCACTTTAAAAATGAGGAAAAAAAATTGAAAACAAGCTTTACAATATTTGGAAATAAATGGTCCTTTCATTACGTAAAAGCATTAGGGTGTCTCCAAGGTATTCCAAATAAAATGATTTATAGTAAATGAGATTATCATTGCTGGGAAAAGAACCACATAATGTGAGTTTTCTGTGGGAAAAACCAAAACAGGCTAATCCAATAGGGGTGCTCAGAAACATACAGCAAATATTTAAAAGCTTCAAAAATCCAAAGCAAGAGAAAAACACATGCTGAGGAAGTAATTTGGAACATGATATTTCTGTTCATCCTTTTCATAGGGAGGTAGCCTTAATGTCCTGGAAATAAGAATAGGAAGGCTATTTTATCATCATTTTCTTCCAGTTTATATTAGCTTGTCCAAAGTAGTTCTACCAGCATAACTGTGGAGTAACACAGCATTGAGCCAAGACTGGATACAGGGACCTGAAATAGAAATTGTTCAGCATTTCGAAGATGTGAATTGCTCTCTGAAAATCTCATAAACAGACCTCTGTGGCTGCTATGAGCAAAGCAGTCATGTCAGAATAAATCTGTCTCAACATATTGCTACAGCAATCAGCTAGTAATGGCTCACCTTCCAAGGATAGCACCACTACAAAATTAGTAACTCAGCTATACAGCCACATAGCTGAACTGCTAAAAATCAAAAATGAACCTTGAAAATGACAAATACTTGCATAATATTCCCTAGATATAGACATCAAGGAATACATCAGAAGCTGATCTGTATTCCTTGCCATTTTTACTTTCCAAGTATGACAGTCTTCTTCCACAGAAGCCCTCCATGCCCTGCCAAATGTGTCAGCTGCAATTCTTAGGTCAAACAGGATAATGGCATCTAGAATTACAAGATCAGTAGTGCAAAACAATCTGTCACATGGGCTTTGAGGAACAGTCCCTACCCATTACAAAGAACATTCCACCTGAACTCAGTCTCATCTCATACTCATGCTCTTACATGCTCTGCTCTGGTTATCCCAAGAGGGCTCATGAAGCACTGTGGAGGCACAGGCTATTTATCCCAAAAAACTACAGATCTGTTACCACGTTTTGCATAGCTGATGTTCATGCTTACTTGCCGCTGCTCCTCTGTCTCACCTATTGAAACACTGTAAGGAAATTTTCTGGTTTTGATTTTCCACATGCCTATTAATCCAGAAAAACTGATTAAAGCAAAAGCACATGGAGGTGGAGAAATTCTGAATGGCCACTACTGTGTCTCTTTTACCAGTTTAGATGATGTAAAGATCAATTCCAATGTTAGCATTAGCATGTAAAATGACTCCTAGCATAACTACTTGCAGTTTGAAAAAATCTTTGCGCTTCACCTGCAATGCTAATTAATCCTCATGAGAATGCCATCTTGAAGAAAACAAAGCTAAGAGACAGAGAGATTAAAGCTAAAATGCAATGCAAACATTTGCTGACCAGCTAAATGGCCTCACTGACCTCGAGAATGCGTTTGAAAGCTTCTCAGGTGCCTAACACCTGAGTATCATTTGCACTTGCAGCCAAGTTTCTAAAGACATTTAAAGAGCTCACTAGATTCTAATTATGAAGTAGGTAGGAATTAGATGACACGGATGAAAAACCTGGCACTAAGAAATTCATGGAAGGCCCCACTGTCAGGACTGTGAGTATATCAATAGATCTCAGAAGATCTGACCAGTATCGTCTTGGACCTCCACCCCTTGCCCACATCCAGGGACTCCCTGTTAAGCTCAGACCTGGTCCTTTCATTCCCGGGCTGAGCTATGTTGTTAGCACACCTGCATTCAGCCCTACCTCCTAAATGACTCTTGGGGCTGTGCCATAGCCCAGTTTCATCTTTTCCCTCATCCTGTCTCCTGATGAGACTCTCTGGATGGTTCCTGGACCTTTTTTCCTCTTCCCCAGGTGTGGAGCGGTTGATGGAACACTCTGCCCAGCCTGTTGTGGTTGCTTTGTCTTGGTTTTTCTTACCTTGTACAATGGTCTGCTCCTGCTACTCCCTGACAGAAAAGACAGAGACAGATTTTATAAGTTCTTCTCCTACTAGGACAAGTGTATGTAAGATCAAACAAAAAACTAGTGGTTTTTTAACAAATGCTTGCACATTTCTCTTCAATGCATTTGGTCAAAATGCAATCTCAACATCTGCATTTTAAAAACAAAGAAATTTCCTAAAGTTCTCCTGTACACAATGGAACTTACAAAAAGCCAAAACTTGTCCAGAATGGCAGACAATCTTGTGTAAATGGTTAAATGAACAAGGTAGGTGCCACTGATAAAAAGGAAGAGGTCCATTTCGAAAACCCGTGATTTGAGTTCCCCATTTTTTTTTTTTTTTTTTGTTAAAAAGATCTGATAAAAGCTTTGGCAAGATGCAGGCCATTAATATGTAATGAGAAAATACTCTGTTGATTATGCAGTTGAGATGAAAATCAAGATAGTAGGAAAAAGCAGGGAGGAGAAGAGCACTTAGAGAAAAACAAGATGCAAAATACGGTCAGAAAAAAGTGAAGGCAGTAAGCAAATTAATAGTACCTTCCACAAATGGACAAAGTCAGGATCCAATTTGGCAGATGGCGATGGTGGTGGAGATCAGTGCCATATGTCAACACTTTCTGCCCTATCCATGAAAGCATGCAGAGCAATTCCCTTGAAATTCAATTAAGGAGGAAAACCACATGATTAAGAAACATGGACATAGTGACTGCAAAATACTCAAGTTGTTCTGCAATTTTTAATGACATAAAAGGTAAAAAACTTACAGAGACAAATTCGTGGAGGGAAATAAGTTCAAACACATTAGAAGTACATTTTCAGCTGAAGGCATGAGGGAATTCAGCTATAGAACTTTTATTAAGCTTAATTGGTGTCACAGTGTAAAGTCCCTGTGCATCAAGTCACTGATGTACTCTATGAAGAATGGCTTTATGCTTCTGTAGGTGCATTGAGGAAGAGAATGAAAACAGTGATTTCACCGTATCATAGGCTCTGAACATCTAAAATCTTTTTTCTTGAGCATACACTGTTATTATCAGTCAGCTTTGACCTGCGTGTTAGCAAAAGCCACTTGCAATAGAGAAAAATAATTTGCATGCTGTTAACCACTCTCAACCATGAAATGAGCCAATTCCTTTCATTTTTTTACTCAAGGGATTGGTTTTGCCTCTTCTCATCATGATCATGAATTTTAGTAATGTTCTCACTATGAATATTCCACATGTGGAATAAGAGCTCAGCTGAATGCTTCAAATTAGACCCCAGTTTGTCTAGCTAAGTTCAATGTGTTGACTTCTCTGCTGTGACAACCAAGGGGGTGAGTGATTTACTGGCACCAAAATGGAAAAATGGAAATGGAAATGCCAATGGAAAAAAAGGAACCCTCCCAAGTTAGCATTCCATTTCATTCTCCACAAGAAATTGAGAAGCGTTGGAAAGCACTGACAGGGTTGTGGATTTAGAGAAAGAGGCATCTGAAGCAATTATGTATTTATACATATTTAGCACCTTCAAGATTTCTTGTTTTTCTCAGATTACGTATCTATCTTTATCTTGGCTGTCTTCTATCTTTTGTAGGAATGAAGTGGCCACTGAGAATATGAATGAAAAACTGTGAATATTTGTTACACATATATATGATATGCAGTGCTTTCAGCAAACACATCTTCTCCTTTTAAATGCTTATATATTTGTTGTTTCTTCTTTCTGATTGAATACTTCTTGTTAAAGAGATGTGAAATTAACTTTTATAAGATCAGCTGTACTGCAAAATGCACTAACTCAATGACATGATATGGTTACAGGACTTTATGTCTGCTGAGATGTAACTTTTCCATTTTCAGAAAAAACATATTCAGATTTTTTGAAATGAAGTACTGAAAGAACCAACATGTATTTAACCACATGTAGCTTGTTCTAGCCAGTAGGAAGAGTCTGGAAAAGATGGAGTTAAATTCAGTGTGTCAAACTGAGTTGTCTGAATATGATGCTTAGCACAGCTTGACAGAACTTGGTTGAATAAGGATTATGATGAGAGACAATCTGGAAGACCAACGTCCTTTTGAGGAGAAATTTATGGCCATTATAACTGATTAAGGAAAAGTTACTTATATCTCTTGTCTATCCACCTCTGAAGACTGCATTACACATGTTGTGTGATTCAAGCCCTATTCCTGAGTACCATAGAAGTTTAATGGAAACAGAAGTTTAAATGGAAGTAGTTTACAAGGAAGTAGTGTAGAAGACAACTCACACAGAGAAGAGTGAGTAAAGTTTTACTGATAGTATGTTCTGTGGAGCAAGGTATGTGTCCCGCTCAGAACAGCTGAAATTTACAGCTCTATGCAGTGTTCTCTGAGTGTATCAGAAAACGGGTCTAGTAGAGACTCTGTGAAGGCTTCATTAGTTTGAGTTCGGCTAAACTTTAACATTTTTGGGATGTTAATGGTTAAATACAAGAATAAACTTATTTTAAAATAGAGAAGATCATACTGAGATGGAATGGACATTAACAAGGTTTAGAAGTGTCCTAATTATCTTGGTGTTGGATTCAGACTTCCTCTTACTCCATCCGTGTGGTGGTTTCTGACATACAACCAGTTCCACACGGCTACTCAGGTCCATAAAAACCCCACTCTTCCTACTATCTCTGAGTTCCGTTTGGAGTGTGCTTACTGACTTTCTCATCAGCTTCCCAGTCTCTCTGGATATATTCATTCTGCTAAGTGACACAAGGGCAAGGACTGTTCCCATACCCTGTGCCAAATGGCAGGGTTCACACTACACAGAGCTGGCTCTGGGTCTCCTTTGTGTTCCATGTGGTGATTGTGCAGCTCTAATTCCTTCTTCTTTTTTTTTTTTTCTTTTTTTTTTCCTTTTTCTTTTCTTTTTTTTTTCTTTTTTTCTTTTTTTAAGTTTAAGTTGTCTAAAACTAAAAGAAGGGCTGTGTTCAAGGCTAGGGACTCAGCATATGAATGCCTATTGGGAATAGCCTGGGAATAGCCTGGCACATGCTATTGCCTGCACCATGCTCCAGCAGTATGTCAGAGGGTGCTAGCTGACACAGGCTGAAACTGTACCAGACTGTGCTAGCAGCTAAGCTCCTCTCCTAAGTCAGTCTCTTTCAGAAACAGAAACATGGGTTTAGTGACTCATTTCTGCCTGTTCCACCCCATACTGTGGAAAGGGCTCTTTGTCCATCTTTCTGTCCTGCTCCTGTCAAGCGCTTTCAGGTGCTCTCCAAGAAAGGAGGGCATTGAATGACCTTTTTCTGGCCATCAAAAGCAGACATCCTCTCTGTTATTTGACCTGCTTCTCCCAGAGGAACGCACAGAAAGTTATAGTAAATTGCAACCCTTACAGGCTGAAGAAAAGACTGAAGAATAGTACACTACTGCATCTGTCAGTGGCTGTCAGGCACTGTCCAGATGCAGCCAAGGGCTCAGGAAGGCATTAGGCTGCCAAAGACCAATAGCTAGGACAGTGTACCTGGCAGCAGGTCACGCTGTTCAAGCTCTTGCTAGGTATCTGTTACTGCTCCCTGCCAGAGGCAGGATACTGGGCAAGAGGCTTTGTCAGAGCTTAATGGGGTTGTCAGCATGACAGTTCTCATGAAGCAACCAGAGTAATGATTTCACCTTCAAGAGACAAAGAAGGGGAAGACACATCCTTCGTCATGTCTATCACATTGAATTTGGGTAGAAGAATGCCAAAGAAGTGCTCTGTCTTGGGAAACCTTGGCTCCTAATTTCACCTAACCAGTATCAAATTTAAGTGTAGTCTTATTATCAGGCCTGTTATAAGGATTTTCATGGGTTTATAAACACTGGCCTTCTAGGAAGAAAAAGGCTTTTAAATATATGAACGCTGTAATCTTAAAGCCTCTGTTACAATATTATTTCTAGCTGTTTTGCATATAGATGACTCAGTTTTAGAAAATCATACCTTTTTCGCAGGCAATCCCTACCCAAAGGCAAAACACATGAAAGAGATTACCTGTCATAATTTTTCATTTGTGTGCACTCATGCAATTGTTCTGTGACATTTACTTGGTACTGCGGCACAGCAAAATGTGCCTAAAATTGTCTTCCAGCATCTAATAATACATGCATTTATTTTTATGCAGAGATAATTCACCTTTTTTCCACTTGATATATTTTAAAATATTATCACTCAAAAAAAAAAAAAATACATGAGATCACCCAAAGTGACAGATTATTATAAATTTATTATAATTTTGCCATGACAGGTATGAGACAATCTATACCAGAGCAAGCTGAGGTTTTTTTATTCCTCCTAGGTAGTTGTAGCTTTTTAGCTGCCTTACATTAGACTGTAGGTGTCACAAGTAAAACCTGTGGATCACATGTCCCATGAAGCTCATATTTAATACAGGAACTTAGCCCAATGTACCATTTACTTTGGAAAAAGTCAGGGACTGGTCTTATTGAGAACTCTCTGAAAGAAAAAAGGAAGGACTCAATGTTTAGGAAAATCAGCTGTTCACCACAAGACATTGGACACCATAAGACCTTGCAGGTGACTTTGTCCCTTTGCTATCGACAGATGGAGGCATGCTAGGACTTATGATGGGGAGTATTTCCTTGAAAAACAGGGGTCCACACATGGCACAGGGGGTCAGAGCCTGGCTGCAGCTCTTCAGTCTGCCTCTGGCAAGGCTCTTTTATTTCAAAGGACATGCTGTGAGGTACAGAAGAATTGCCCCTTCTTGCCTTGGCTACAGCACTGTAGAATGATCATTATCCTGC
Source organism: Oreocharis arfaki (assembly GCA_013398015.1). NCBI lineage: Eukaryota > Metazoa > Chordata > Aves > Passeriformes > Paramythiidae > Oreocharis > Oreocharis arfaki. The sequence continues at coordinate 709,563 of VZRR01006745.1, read as the reverse complement.
TCAGGGCCACATGTGCTTAGTGCTTTGATTAGAGGAGCAAAAAAATCATACCAACCAGTTGCATCTTGTATGTGGAGCAGGAGAGAGGCTATTGTGCTAAACTCAATTCTGTGAGAATCTGTTGTATAAAACATATGTGTATTTCTGTGGTTGGGGGACAGGCAACAGAATGTGTGTGGGATGAGACTGGATAGCAGAGTACATCAGAGCACATTCTGCAGAATACACCAAAAATGGAAGAAATTGTGGCTAGCTTTTAAAAAATATTTTGGCAACCCACTCTCAAGGTCTTCGGTATTTTTCAGAAGGTGGTCATGCACCAAAGGCATCTGAAAATGTTATCGTGCTTTTAAAGAGTCTAGTAGCAAATGTCACTGTCCTTTTGATTTACTTTTTCTCTTTCTCTCCTCTCTCTGAGTTACACTGTCGTAGAATTTCTTTGTGTTTTAGAACTACCAGCTGCAAAAAAGACCAAAGGAGTTGATCTCAATATTTTCCTTTAATTTTTCACCAAAAATTCTTAACAGGGCTAGTGATTATGGAGGAATAAAAAGCAAAGGCTATAACCACAAACAGTACAGGCAGGTATCTGCCAGAAATCATGCCTATCTATCTCTAACACCTCCAGTTTCCCTGCTCTTGTCTCCAGATTATCTTAAATAGAGGTTTCCAAGTGTGCCAGCTATTTACTTCCCTAAGAAGTATGCAGGAGAGAGCCAACTGATAACACAGTACATGTCACTTGTCAGCCCAGAACAAGAACAACATTTACAAATACTTTGTTATTAATAACATCAGGTTACCTGGCTGTTAAAAGAAATGCAAAGGTCATATCACGTTCAAACTTTACTTTTCATCAGAGCAAGATACAAACTTCAAGTTAAAAGTTATCAGTGTTTCTAAGAACTAGAAATCAACTGATTTATCATTGTCCTTTCTGTACGAAATAAATATCTTCGATGATACTGCCCATAAGCAAGAGAGCTGGCAATATAAAGCAGTTTCATTTATGCTATTACATACCCTCCTTTTCTTTTGCCAAAAGTTTATCACTTAGGAGCATGGCTACAACATTCTTGTTTGTTCCTAGATTTGGCAAAACACCACCTCCATTCCTGAGGGCAAAATGAGGAGAAAAGAGATTATATCAGATTTAAAAAATAATTTCAAAACCCTCAAGATTTAGACTAAGTCTTGCAACATGATAATGGGACAATCTGAGAATATTAGACCTTGTGTCGCTTGCATGAAAATCTGTCCAGATTTGGCCAAATCACAAACTAATAGAAATACTATATATAGGAAAACGTAGGAACAATTGAGCTAAGTCTGAACACAATTCAGTGCCATGCAAACATGGTTATTTGGGTCCCAGTCCAGTGTCTCTGAGAGGCACTGCATTGTATTTACACCCTTTATTGCTGCCTAAATTTCTGCACAAGCAGTAAAGCAAGCAAGCACCATCTGGTTGTACGCGTTCAAGCACTTCCCCTAATCGGAGCTGGCAGACAGCCTTAGCATTAAGCAGAAAGTCACACCATTGATTTAAAAAGTTTCATAAACATGAATCATCAGATCTGAAGGGAAGTAGACTGTGCAGGAAAAGACTGCAGTGAACAGCTAGGAGACCTTTTTCTTTCTACTAAAACACTAACAAGTAGTGGTAAGCAATTTGTCAGTTCTGTGCTCTTGTTATGTTACTTTACTATAGAATTAGACAGCTGCTTGCTTCCCTGATTGCTCTGCGCCCTATGAATCTCTACACACTCAGGCCAGCTGGGCTTAGACCAGCCCTATTGCAGACGTATACTTATTTATCATATACAGTCCTGAGAATGAGGAAAAATCTTACAAACTGCAGTTAGTGATATTGTATGATGAACAGTTGTCAATGCTTTACAAGGTTTCTTCTGACTAGCTTCTCTGCTTTGAATCTCTTGGCAATGAATGCTAGCAAAACAAACTCAAGGGGTGCAAACACAAGGAAGGAAACTAAACAATGAGCTGCTTTTGTCACGAGTGATAAAATTGCAAAACTCTACCATATTCTCCTCAAATTATGGATGCTGAAAAAAGGTTGAAAGAGAAAAAAACCCCCACTATTCTGTCCAAAATATTCAGTGCAGCTCTCTAAAATCAAGCAGCCCTAGAGATTAGGAGAAGCCCTTCAGAAATAGCTGCTACAATACACAGCCTTGTGTGTATTTTCAGCATGCAGAAATACCACAAAATTTACTCAAATTACTGCCAGAATAAAGCATGAGTTCATCTAGGTCATCTCCCTGCCCATCTAAAGTATCCATGTCACTTGGTGATACTTGTCTAATTCATTTTTAACTTAATTGATGAGGAATCAACACTATTTTAGGCAACTTAAGCCAGAGACAGACTACCTAATGCTTCTACCACATTATCTCTGCTGTTGTAACTCATACCCACTACTTCCCGTCTTCTCTGCAACATTGTATGCCTTTCCTTTTTTCCTGCAAATTTGAAGCTGTACCGTGCCTTCCCACAGCCTTTTTTCCTCCAGACTAAACAACTGCCTTTTCTTCCATCTTTCCAAACAGGTCATGTTTCAGACCTTTTGACCTGTAACTTTACTGCAGTACTAATCACTCAAGGACACTATTCCCTGAAACGATGCAACTCAGATATACCAAGGTTAGGCAGGCTGCCCAGTGGAGGCAACAGATCATTAGGTTAAAACCATACTCCTGTGTTGCTGACTCCTCATCCTCAGCCTGTCAGTTTGTTTGTTTTAATCATCTGTTGGATGTCATCATAAACTTCTTAATCCTCTTCCCAATGCATCTGAGCAGCACATAGCACAGCCAAGCCACACACACCTCCTACTGGGAATTCCTGTGGTCCTTTGTATAGACATCTAATAGCATTCAGAGTTATAGCTGAAGCCCTTTGCAGGTTTGACAGGTGCCTGACCTCATACACTGTGCAAAATTGCTCAGCAGCACTTAGGCGGAAAGCCTGATCAAAGGACCTGGGTTTTTTTATTAATTTCTCCCTGGCATCTTTCCAGCTCTCCAGGAGAAGAGTTGAACCTCCCTGTTGTGCTCTGACAAGTTCAACAGCTTTTCCTGAAATCCTTGTTGTTTTCCATACTAGCACACTGACATTTTCATTATGGATAGAGATCAGAGCTGACCACTGCTAGGAGTGCTAGGTAGTTCTAGCCATGCATGCAATGAGTTCTAATAGGTGGAAGAGGGGTAAGAGAAACACACAGATTTATGAGGATGAAACACAGGTAGTGCTGCATTATAATCAAAGTAATGAGTATGTGGAGGATGCCAAGTTTAGCCTTTTGGCTGCTCTAAAAGAACAAATTGGTAGAAACTACGTGTACAAAGTAGAACTAGAACGCAGACATGTAGGGGCTTTACGTTTCAAACACCACCTTCTGATTAATGTATTTTAGGCTGTCTGTATACCCAGAAAATGGGAAAGCTACTCCTGACTGCAGTGGTGGATGACTTTGAGAACACTGTAAGAAGTAGGTAGGTAAAAAGTATTTTCATCTCTGTTGCACAGGTGAGATCTGACTTGTGCACTTCCATGGTCCAGGACATATCTGCAATACAAAGCCTAACAAAACTGCTCCAAGACAGTCAGTTTCTTCTCCTTACCACTCAGTTGCACTGGAACATTTTCTAGAGGAAAGCCAGACCAAAGGAAAGAAAACATATTATTAAACATTAAAACAGTGTTTGCTTTCAGTGGCTGGAACAATTCTTTCCCAGGAGACCTTCCCACAAGATCTGTTCTCTCTTAGAACACTCACTTACTCATTACTTTGACTTGCTTTGTCTTGGAATTTCTAAGCAAATTATTACTTTAAGGTTTTCAGAAAATAATTTTTCTTTTTCTAAAGGTGATGTTACTTGAACCCTCTGACTCAGTTTTCTGTTAGTCCAGATGCAGAACAAACTTGTATAAAATTCTGGTTATCCTAAAAGCAAATGAAGATGTTGCTATAGGGTGGCTACACCACATTAAATATACTAACCGTATTTTGTGAGGTTTCTGCACAGCAGAAAATACCCGTGGTTTTATGGGTGGTTCTGAATTTCTCCTAAAAGAGCAATAACCTATGTGTCTCAATTTTCCCAGAACAAAGAAACTGTATTGCAAAGCTCTAGATGTCTTGCAGGCAAAGCTTGTCCTAGCTTTCCTATGTGACAGCTCTGACAATCTTGCTTGAGAACAATTCTGTATGTTCGGTATGCCTGATGCTCCATCCTTGCCTCTGAAGGGAGGAATATGCTAATCAAACTGAAGCAATTTTGAAGAACTGCTTCATTCTCTGAAACTTTTAAAGCTTTCTGAAGATGTTTAAGGGCAAGACAGGATTTTCTGTGAGTTGCTGGTGTTCTAAGCATGCTCCGATTCTCCTGGTTATGGCCAGAAAGGCTAAATTTAATGTTCAAGTGGGGACAAGGCACTAATGCTGAAGCACATTCCATTCGGGAAAAAAAGCAGGAGTCAGAAACAGATCAGGAATCAAGTAGAGTTGAAAACTAGTGCTGGAAACTGTTGGAATCTAATGCACATATTTACTTCTAAAATAATAATAGATAACAAACTAATAGACATAATAATAACATATGGAAATATTTCAGGGTTAACTTTCATTTTCACCACATAGCTTGAAGCTGTCTTACTTCTCACAGTCTATAGGAAAAGGATCTTTTGAGTGTCTGAGAATCAACCTTTTTATCTTTACCTCTTCTGTAGAAAAAAGCAAGAAATATGGTTTATGGAGAACACAAGAACAAGGAAGAGAAACCTGTGTTAGTAGCTGACAGGCCTTGGAGGAACCATGAAATACTATCTCTCTGCAGGAGTTGTCAGAAACCTTCAACAGCTCCTAGGCATTTTCTGGCATGCAGAGAAGCCTGTAGGGATAAAAGCTATGCAGGTGCCTACATGCAATGTAGGAGGGCATGGTTCTAATCGTATGCAGGCTAGCACTCCTAGTGTTAGCTGGTCTGTGTTTTCCCCCCTACCCTCTGCCAGGGTGTAAAGTGAAATTCAAGGGAAGACAAAACAGTCTTTGTTCTGTGTGTCTGCCTGGAGTGAGGCATTATAAGCTCCAGCCTTTTCTAAAAAGAAGAAAATCCTTTAAATAAAGCTGTCTTGCATCCAACGAGGAGGAGCTTTGACTCCTCAATGTGACCAATTTCCTGGGAAATGTTAGTTAATGTTAATGCTAATGCTAATGTTAATGTTTATGTTAATGTTAATGCTAATGTTAATGTTAATGTTAATGCCAGAGTAGTAAGAAAAAGGAGGGGATACCTGTGCTTACCATCTGCTGCAACAATACTAGGAGAACTTCAGGTTATCTATAGCCAAAAAGTGCTCCAAGAGATAAGTATCATTATTTGATGTTTCTGCCAACCCCTTCCACTTTTCAAAGGCAATATGTAGAGGCTTGCATTAGTTGTGTTCTAACATGGGATCAGGGCTGTCATCCTGGAATGGAGTGCTCAAAAGTACTTAAGATTTGTCTAATTATACTTCAGATGTTTGAAAGATGGAAGTGGTATTTATCTCTAAACTTTGCATTATGAAACTACCGTTTGGCAAATTAAAAGCCCTCCTTCTCTCATCAAACATTTACAGAGAAATTCAGGCAGTGTCAGGAGTAGCATTACTGTTAGTCATGGCAGTGAAAAATGGATCCTTAAAAATCTGGAACACAGAGACACAGAACTGGTGTTTAGCCCAGCAACTAAAATCATAAGCTGAAATCTTACGATTTTTGAAAGGTAAGCTGCATGGCAAGCTATTGGTGTTCAACCAGCTTAGATCATAGAATCATAGAAACAGAGAATCATAGAATGGCCTGGGTTGGAAGCAACCTTAACGATCACCTTGTTTCAACATTTCTGGCACAGAAAGGGAGCCTTCCACTAGGCTAGATTATTCAGAGACCCATCCAGCCTGGTCTTAAGCACCTCAAGGGTTGTGAAGTTCACAGATTCTCTTGGCAACATGTTCCAGTTCCTCACCATGCTCACATAACAGAATTTCTTCCTAATACCTAATGTAAACCTACCCTCCTTCAGTTTTAAAGCAGTGCTCCTTGTCCTGTCACTACACTCCCTTGCAAAAAGTCCCTCACCATCTCTCTTGTGACCCCTTTGTTAGGGGCAATTTGGTACCGGAAGGGGCTGTAAGGTCTCCCACGAGCCTTCGCTTCTCCAGGATGAACGACCCTAATGGTCTCAGCCTTTCCTCATAGGAGAGGTGCTTCAGCCCCCTGATCATCTTTGTGACCTCCTCCGGGCTCCTCCTCCAGCAAGCCTGTGGCCTTCTTTATGCTGTGGACCTCAGAGCTGAATGCAGTGCTCCAGGTGGGTCGCACCAGAGCAGAGTAGAGGGAGAGAATCGCCTGCCTCATCCTGCTGGCCACACTGCTCTGGATGCAGCCCAAGACACAACTGGCTTTCTGGGCTGCATGTGCATGTGGCCAAGCCATACTGAGGTTTTTGTCCACAAACACCTCCTGATCTTTCTCTCCAGGGCTAATCTCAATCCATTCTCCAACCAGACTGTACTTCTGTTTGGGATTGTGCTGACTCAGGTGTAGGACCTGGCACTTGGCTGTGTTGAACTTTGTACAGATCCACCTCTCGAGACTGTCCAGGTCTCTTTGGATGGAATCCCTTCCCTCCAGTGTAGTGACCACACCACACAGCTTGGTGTCATCAGTGAACTTGCTGAGGGTGCCCTCTATCCCACTGCCCATGTCAATGGCATAGATGTTAAATAGTGTCCCAACACTGATCCCTGGGAGACACCACCGGTCTCCACTTAGGTATTGAGCTGTTGACTGCAACTCTTTGAGTATTACCATCCAGCCAATTTTTTAACCACTAAGTGGCCCATCCATCAAATCCATGTCTCTCCAGTTTAGAGACAGGGTTGTTGCACCAGACAGTGTCAAATGCTTTGCATAAGTCCAGGTAGAGGATGTCTGTTACCCTACCCTTGTCCACCACTGGAGCAAACCCATTGTAGGTGACCAAATTTGTCAGGCACAGTTTGCCCTTGCTGAAGCCATGTTGGCTGTCAACAATCACCTCTTTGTTTTCCATGTGCCTTAGCACAGTTTTCAGGAGAATCTTCGCCATGATCTTACCAAGCACTGAGATGAGACTGACCAGCTGGTAGCTCCCTGGGTGTTGCTTGTTTCCCTTCTTAAAAACAGTGCATTATCCAATCAGTGGGTGTTTGACTGGACTGCCATGACTTCTCAAATATGATGGTTAATGGCTTAGTAACTTGCTCAGGACTAATGAATGTATATCATCATGGACTTGTGCACCTTCAGGTTCCTTAGATGTTTAAGAATCCAGTCATGTCCTGCTGCAAGCAGTTCTTCATTCTCTCAATACTTGCTTGGGGACAGCAGTCATGATTCTGAATATGTGGTTTTCTTCCAGGCAGAATATCACACATATGGACTCCATCTCTAGAAACATTATGTGAGAAGACAGCATTTCTGAGACATCATCCCAAAAACAAAGGCACAGTTCAACACAGAATAACTTTAAATGTAGACCCCTAACTTTTTTTATCTTCTGTGATTGACATAGCCAGGCTGGTACAGCACTCTGCAGCTCTTTTCAGGAAAAGTCAGACCTCAGAAATAATTCACATGGATATCGCTTCAATGTTCTTAACAAAACTGTGGAACTATTGAAAGCCTACAAAAATCCCATGTTCACGTCAAGTAGTAGCTCGGTCTATAAAATATCCTGCTGAAGCAAATGGGACAAAATTATGTGATACTGTAACATCCTCATTCATGGCATAAACATCTCCCATTTATATGGGAAGGCTTCTGTATTTTAGATGGACATCAATGGATATGGATTGTATAAACTCGGAGGCAGCAGAAAGACAAGGATCTTTGAAGGTCAAAAACATCAAATCTCAAAACATCACCCAGGGATTTCAAGAAAACTTTTGATTCTATGTTAAAAGCCGGAATTCCACCTTCCCTAACCAGATGGGGAAATAAATTATATTTCTGCACTGAATTAATACCTTCAAAGTCTGTCATGATTAGCCCAAAAACAGCTGAGGGATTTCAGTGGGTCCCACAGCAATAACCATTCCTTCCCTTCTGTCTCTGGTCTTCTTGGGAAAATCTAGTAAAGTTCCCCCACATTTAGCAGATTGGGTTTTGGGTTTGTTTCTTTTTTTGAAGGCTTCTGTGTAATACTTATCCTCAAATGCCCAATCAATCCTGAGACAAAACAATGGTGTAATTTTACACTGAAAGTTTAAATTGAAATATTATCCCCTTGTGAAAGCCCAGTCTAAAGCATAAACCACTAGCTGTCTGTGCCCAAAAGGCTGTATCACATTTTCTCTCATTCACGACTTTTAGACTGTTGACACTACCTCAATCCTCAAGCTGGGCAGACACAGCTTTGAGAAAAAGACCAAGAAAAGGATCATTTTCTTCAACACAAAATAAATTTGACACAATTAAAGAGAATTCTTTTGTTTGTGGACAAGAAATCTTTTGCTTCCAGATGCCAAAGCTAAATCATGAGGCATAGTACTAACTGCAAAAGTAAAAAGCTACTCACTATTACTTGCAGCCTAGCTTTGGTACCAGAAGCAAGCTCTTGTATCTTCTAGCTCATATTCCCTTGTTCTGATTTGCATATTACATCCACTTTAATATTTTTCAATTCAAAATATACCATCTTCAGAGAATATCAGTAGGATTAGCTATTTTAACTAGCATTGCTTCACTGCACATGGGCTGAACTTCTGGATATCTGACGTGTGGCTGGTTTACTGACATTCAAGCAAGGCCCTCTGAAAGTGATGGATGTCCTATTTACAGACTAGCTAATAAGTCAGAGCCAGTGTCAGGGACCCCACCAACCTTATGCAAAAACGCATTTGGAGATCCCCCTTGCTCTACCCCAGTTCTTGGCTGTGTGTGTATGGTACAAGCACATTGCTCCCAGGTCCTGGAGAAGCTACACACCCCTTATACAGTCTTTTTTCAAATGATACTTTTTCCTGTTCCCCAGGGAAACCACTGGAAGCTTTACCATCTTTCCCCATCATCACTTTCTAACTACCTGTAGAGAGATCTATTCCGGGAATGAAGCAGTGTTTTAATTCTGTTAAGATCCTGCTAGGATTCTGACCATCCCAACCCATCCTATTCCACCCCACCCCATCCCATCCTGTCTCACCCTGCCCTGTCCCACTCTGTCTCATGCATTTCTTCCACTAGCTCCCTTCTCTTCGCTATGCACAGTTTGCAGTTCACCAGTATGGGAAAGCTTTTCAAGGGAGAAGAAATCACCCATGACTGGTATGTTCACTTATTTTACTGCTGAAAACGATATTTAATTGCCAGCAATGCATAACTAATGCAGCTATAAAAAACTACACAGAATTCTGTTTTCCCTCATATATCATTGATAAAGCTGTCAGCTAAAGATTTTATTTTTTACTTTCGTCCCTAGAGATCATGACTGACCTAAAAGGAACTTAGTTGGCTTTTAGAAATACTGGTATGTTTGAAGTCATGATGAAGGACAGATGGAATGAAAATCCCAGAGTTCTTTTTAGAAAGAGTTTTCTAATGACGGCTGGATTTTAGCCAAGCCATTGTCTTTGTTTCTGAATGTTGACAGCAGCAACACTTAGCAAGTACCTATATCTGGTCCGATGACAATCTCAAGAACAAATGCAAATAAATTGTTTCAGCAATCAAAATAGAAAAAGGAAAAACACAGGTAGTTTAGGTAGTTATTACTCCTTTTTAAAAGTAGTTTGTGCTTTACTTCAGCAGCAAAAGAAAAAATATTAGGAAAAATAGGGCTGTATTAGAAGGAAAGTATTCAGAGGGAAGGGGATGTGCTTAGGATGTAAACACAAATCTATTCTATAAAGAAAATGTTCTTGTAAAGAAATGTTATGAGGGAAGATGAGGTTATGTTTTAAATCTCCTTTTTCAAGACTTATTGACAGACATTTGAATACTGCCTTTCCTGCTGCCTTCAGATGCAAGCAACAAGATCTGGCTTTTGGGTCAGACAACATTAGATTTCTATTTTTATTTTTGGAATCACAAGCATTCTTAATCTCTTCAAATTAGAATGGCTCCTTCTTTGGAGCTATTTTCTCTCCTCTTACCTACCACTGAGTACGTTCCTGCTTTCAGGCCTTCTCTCCTCTCTATGCTCTTAACAAAATGCAAAGCATAAATCTCACTTGCTGTCAACTCCAATTGCAATTAAGCCACAATTTGGCTTTTTTCTTCGAAAAATTTTCTCATATTTATTTTCCTTCAATTCAGACTTTTGCAAAAGACTGCCTTACAAAAAAAAAAGCAGAAGATAGGATTAGGAAGTTTTAGGATCTATGCTGCTGCTGCTCCTGAGTTTCTTTGCCTCTTTGTCCTCTGCTTGAGCCTTGTGTGTTACTCTTGAAGAGTGTGCTCGTTCCTTGAAATCAGTGGACACTGAGAGACACAAGAGCACTATCAGAGTGACTGAAAACCTCTTTTGCCAGAATATGTGTACAAACTTTATTTTCACAAAATTATTTAGATGCTCTGAGTGTCGCAATAGATATTTCAAAAACCTTTGAAACTAAATAAACTAATTCATTTGGATCGAGCTTCTCCCTACTCTCTCTTTGGAAGATCAGAATGATTTTGCAGTTCCACAGAAAGTTTGTAACCATTTAAAGGTGTGCCACAATTTTTTTTCCAATTATAGTGATAAGTAAGGAAAGCCACCTCCTTCACCTAACATCTTGAGAAAAAACAGAACTATGACACAGTCTGAGAAGCTCCAGTTAATGAATGGTGTTCATTATATCAAGAGCGAATTGGCAAGGCTACAGCAAAATAGCTCCATCAATGAGTTTATCCTTGCGATTCGGTTAAGCTGCTGGAATGTGCATTTCTTCTATGTCGCCAAAACAAATTAACCTCTGGTATAAAAGCCAATATTCTTTATTCTAGTACTTCAAAAGACTTAAACATTCAGAGCTTAATGACTACATTCCTTTCCAAATAAACCTGTCTTACTAAACGAGAGAGAGAACTTGACTGTTGGTCAGAGAAGAGGCCCAGGAAAAGGTAAAGTGTGAGGACTTCAGATCAATCAATAACTTTCTTTGCAACCCGTACTAAGTACTTTGGTCTCTTTTCCAGTGACTTCAACAGCAAAAAACCAAAGGCCTAAGTTTGACATTTAGAACATTTCTTAATCCTGGTTGATCAAATGTAGCACAGGTTCTCAGGTATGAAGAGAAAATTAACTTGTAAATTTCCAATAAGCTGGAGGCTATTTATCAGGACAAAATAAACATTTCTCATGCTGAGAAGTACATGAGTCTTCATGTTCCTAATACAGATGGCCAGTGAAGGAATGCTGACAAAACAGAGCTTCCAGAGACATTCATCAGCTGGAAACTAAATGTCAGGTGTTGCCATAAAACCTACCATCAATGCTTTTCAGATATGGCATCAATGTTATTTTCCAAGAAACAGGCCCCACAGACCTAAATATAGAGATTCTGTGGGTAAGGACTATGTTACAAAAAATGTCTTATCTACAAAGATTAAACTAAGAGGGGAAAGAAACTTGCTAGGGGTCATGTAAGAAAGACAAGCCATATCTCCTAATCACAGCTGAAGCAAGTCCAAAACCAGTCAGTCCTTACACACAACCCTGATTCCTTCCTCTGTCCGAAAGAAAACAAAGGCAGTGAGAAGGAAATCAAAATACCAGCAAAAGGATGATGTAAATTAGACCACATTTGCTTATTTAAATATCAGAAAAGAATTGTGCATAGTAGTAAGCATTCAAAATGGGTTAACAGATACATTCAAAAATAGAATTATTTTAATCGAATAAAGACCATAATTACACCACAGATAGATTTATGCTGCATATTAAGTTGCATTATTTTATTATTTTTTATATATTTTGTATATATGTTTATTAAGACCTAAGGAAATGGAAAGTTTCAGTAATGCTGACTACCAAAGAAAGCTGTATGACCAAACCCCCAAAAAGTGTGAAAGTAGTGCTTTCAGAATGAAGACACAAAATAAACTCACGTGTCAAGAAAAAAGGGGAAAGCACACAGGAGAGCCTTATGTGTATTTTTATACCAGGATGTGGAAGTTGAATGGCTCTACATAACATGTAGGTCTTACATGTTATATAGGAATAATGGCTGCCTAATACTCTAAAATTAGAAATAACCTTCAAATCCATTTTTACAGAAAGGTTTTTAAAAAACAAATGCTGGCAATATAATTTAGAAATTAGCCTACATTTTGCCTTCTGCAATAAATGAAAAATTTCCTATATGCTTTTTCTATTTCTTCCAGAAAAAAAAAAAGGGGAAGAAGAAAAAGGAAAGAAAGCAAAATTCTTGGGGGCAGTATGTTTTCACTTCACTCATTAAGGACCTGTTTACCAGTCCTGAGTCTCCTACCTGAGTGCCCCCATGCTGGCCTTCAGGAGTGCCCACTTATGACTGGCTTACGAGTACTAGTGTAAAAACAGGAAATACACTCCTGCTAGTGTTGTGTCTAAGGCCCAAAAGACTTTCCTTTTTCTATAAAAATCTCAGGCCTACTTTTTTTAAACAGATGTTAAGTGGTTCATAACATCATAAATCTCTTCTACCAATGGCAAGTGAGATGAGCGGCTAGCAGAAGGATTTTGTGACTAATTAAACAAAAGCAGATCACAGGCATGTCAGCTAAGGTTTATGGTCTTGAGATTTGCTGTTTTAAAGACTGCCTGTGGTTACAATAAGGGGGACTTCAAAAGGCAGGCTGTATTTCTCAAATAGAGGCATTGACTCATGCTGAAAAACCCTCCATTCTTAGCTCAGTCTCAAAAGAGATGGCAATGGTGTGATCTCACAACTGTTTATGGCAAGAAATCCTGCATCTTTGTGACTGCACAGCATGCTTAGAAAGAAAAGCAAGATCAGTAATTATAAGCTGCTGTCAGAACAGGGCTGTGAGAAGACTTTGCCTCACTGCAACCTCAGATCTGACACACAAGTTCTAACCATTACGTGCACTTCATCTCTAAGTGCTCCAAAAAGAGAGATCCAGGTACTACAATAAAGAGAAACAGTCTTTACAAAAAACAACATTTTCTAAGCCATTTTTTCAAGCATAAAGATGTGACCAACTAAACACAGAACAAAACTGGCTCTATGCCACATGCAACTCTGAGAACTTGAGCAGTCTGTTCCACCCCAACTACCCCCTGACCCAGCAATGATCTGAGTAAGCAGAAAGAGCCTGCAACCATTTCTTATGCTCAAGACAGGTAACAGCAGATGTGCCTTTCACTTCTGCACATGGGCTTTCTGCTCCTGAGTTTCCTATCTGCCTGTGACTGGAGCCTGTAACGAAAAATTGTGAGAGCTTCTGCCTGCTGCTGCCCTATAAATGAAACTGCAATTTCATGTGTACAAATGCCTTTTCCCACAAAGCTGAAATTCTAAATTTATGTGGATTCTGAACTAAGTAGCCAAACATCCTCTGTGAAAGTACAAGAGTTACTGCCCTTGCAGAGGGCAAGGGACTCGTTCCTGCCTGTTCTTAATTCTTGTGTGATTGCACTGAACTTCATTTTTCTTATCTAAAAAAGATAGAAAGGCTGCACTGTCCCTATCATGCTGAAATAGAGACCTGGATACAACTGCCAGACATCTTGGTCAAATGCACGGGAATCCTGCTGAGACTGGACATCTTGTGACTTCTGCAGTGCGCTCCAATGTCATGCAAAATCCCTGACTTAATGTTTTCAATTGATTAACAGTCATATCCTGTAGCATCCTCTACTCACACATGCATACACTGATAAAGATGAGACATGACATTTGCGCTGGGGAGTTTAACTGTGGATAAAAAATTCAGTCATTTCTGGCAGGCCTTACCATCCTAATTTCTCAGAAGACTTGTAGGCGACCCATTAAACTTCCTTCAACTCTGCTCTAGGAAATAAACTGATCCAGTGCTTCCCGCTTTAGCCTGTGATTCTTAAATGCTTGCAGTGGTGATTTGTGGAGACAGAGCTGTGGTTATTAAAGCTCAAATTAATGTCTTATTTGAGGATGCTCTCTGTATAGGTTTGTATTTTCTCTTGAAGAAAGCTGATCATCTCTATAATACTTTTATTCCCTGCTACCAAGTTGACTATGTGTCAAAGCACAATACGACCATTGGAAAACATTGCATCTCCATGTGTGTACTACAAAGGAAAAAATAAAGTGCTTCTTTCAGTGTAGCATCTCTAATCATCTCATACAGTACAATTAGGCTACTGTTGATAAGGTTTGACTGCGGGCATTTTTTGTTTGTGCTTGAGATTATAATTCCAGGCAAAACCTGACTTCCCTGTGCTTTACAATGTTCCAAAAGTCTTTAGTAAAATGCAAACACAGCTGCCTTGTTTCAGTGTGCTTCTTGAAAGTCCTTCTCGTCCAAACTCCTGGTAGCATCCGATACCTTTGATAAGCACTGAAAACAGAAGGGGTATGAAGAATGGGCAAAAGGAATCAAGTACTATGCAAGCTAAAAATCTGTACTTAAGAGAGAAACTGAATCTATGTGGCAGATGATACAAAAGAAGTTCTTAATTGCTCACAGGCTAAAGCAGCAACTCTACTGAAATGTGAAACCACCCTATAATTGGTAGGAACAGTGGGAAAGACCTGTGCAAAAGAGATCAATGACTCTGGAAATACTGACACCTCAAATAACAAAGAATACACATATGAATCAGTTCACTAATATAACCCCCTAGAAGGTAATGAAGGTCCATAAGGAGTGCTTATCTAGAAGATTATAATGAAACATTTCGTAAACATTTGACTTAGTAAGAAGCTGTTGCAACGGTTAGGCATACATGCTGTGCTAGAAGACGCCTGCTGAATGCTTTCTGCAGATGCAGAGAAAACATTTTTATAATTTAAGAAAAGATTGCACCAATCTGCTTTCACTGGTTTTCCACGACTGCATGCAATCTCACATTTTTAGAAAGAATTTTAATTTGAAAATAAATACAGTTTTTTTGGATGACACAAAATTAGGGGTGTGGCAAGTGAAAACAAAAGTAAGCAGAGAACAGCCTCAAATCACTTGGGTAAGCTGAATTCCTTCATACTCAAAACTTAAGTGGGTTTAGATAAACAAAAAGGGGCAAAAGTGCCCTACAACAAGTTTGAAAAGGGCATGGGGCCAAGTGGACAAGGAACGCACTAGATATTCAGTGATACAGTGATAGAACAGTAAAGAAGGAGGAAGAATCGAAACAGAAGTGGTAGCATATGCTTCTGTATGAAAAATGATGAGATCAGTGTCAAAATAATGGAATTCTACAGCCCACATTTTCAGGAGATCTTGAGGAATTGACAGAAAGGTATCTCAAAAAATTCTTTGACTGGTGATGGAAACACCACATACTGATGGAGTTTTACACCATCACAGGGCTGTTCAAAGGATGCACTCACCTTTTACGTCCAAAGGATTTGGAAGGCCTGAGTGCCCACGGTAGTAATAACAACCTAATGGCTCGCTCACACTCTGCTAACCTGAAGGAGATTCAAATGACACAGGAAAAGCACCACAGTCAAGATCTTTCTATATCCTCACATTGCGAGTGGTGATTGTGACAGGTGAAGAAAATGATAGCCAAAATACAAATCACGTATCTGTGAAGCTCAGATCACACAAACTTGTGAAATTTAAGAGATTTTAACCCATTAGGTCATGCAGATTTTGAAGTCTGAATATAATCTAGAAGATCAAAAAATTTCTGAATATAATATATCTCCTTTCAATTGTTAATTCTAATACCCTAGATGTTGTTGTCACTGTTTGCTGGACTTGTAACATCTTTGTTTTCTCCTGTCTCTCATCCATGGTTTCCTCCTTACCCAACATTCACACAACTACACTCCATTTTCACTTCTACAAGGTGAGACATCCAGCATGAGGTAAGCCACTGGGCAAATCTCACGGCATGTCTCAAGGCATTTCATTACTGCATGTTACCACAAAGAAAACGTGCAGCTCTGGGCAACCACAACAGAGTTATCATGATCCTTTGATCTCTTCCCATGAGTCAAAACTAACCAAACCCAGTGGAACCACAGAGTCTTCAAAGTACATCTAAACAATCACTAGACAGTCAAAGGATTAATAATGCCAGCTAACTACACAAGTAAGAAAAAACTTCTCTCTCACTATTTCCTTTCTCTGCCCACATAGGATGTTTGGTATTGCTACAAGATGACATTCAGTGAGGTCAAAACAGAAAAACTGGTACACCAAGCCGTTATTAATGTATTATCATGTAGGATTTATGCTTCTTTCAGAAAACTTTCTGGGCGAACAGAATTGGCGAGAAAGCAGATGAGGTGGCATTACGGTCAGAAACAGTAGATAACACAAATTTGCTGAAGGAATACTTTCCTTTTATGCGGACTGATCAAATGAAGTTTTCATTTTTCATTCTTGGATAATGACTCACAAGCATGAGTAAGTACAAAAAATTAATTTTTATACAAAACCTCTCACTTACAATGGTGTATAAAGGAATTTACATGAATTTGAGGGGAATTCTTCATTTCTTCTCTCTCACTGCTAGGAATAAGAGCAAATTATTATACATCTGAAGCTATAAGCTGGTAATTAGTAGAATATTCAGTGTCTGAGGCAGAAGACAGAAGTTGATAGTGAAGCCGTGGATGAGAAGTGATACACAAAGGATTGTCCTAATTGATCAGAAAATGACACAGCATAGCAAAGAAGAGGAGAAGGATGTTGAGGGGAAGTGAAAGAAGGGCATGACACATGATTGCATCATCAGTGAGCAAGCCTTGGTGTTTTGATGATGTCTGTGGGTTCAACAGGTAAGTTTTGAGTTATAAATCATGGCAGGAAACTCTCAGAAACCATGAGTTCCCTGGCATAGTCTTGATGCTACCATGTACCATAGAATACGAGGGACTATTCCTAGCAGAGATACAGAATGAGCTAAGGCCCATTTACCCAACCTGTAAAAACACGCTTGCTGTGTGGCCCACTCAACAGAAGACACCCAGACATACTAATAATTTGTCCACTTCTTTTAACTGATATTCACTTCCCCGTATTACTCACATTTTCTTCCAAATCTTAAACCATTTGCTGGTAAATGGATGGCACTTTTAACCTTCTCATAAATCCACTACACGGCCCCCACTCTCCTTTTCTGAGATAATGCCACTAAGTCTCTCAAGTCAATAACCTAGGAATTATCATTGACTACACCCTCCCATGTCTTTACTGGCAGGTTAGATCAAAATTCTGAGCACCATTATCACATAACATTTCTACAGCTTAGCCTCTTCTATCCACATAGCTAGCTAAAACTCTTCTAAAAAGACTGCTGTGTCTCATGTCAGCCCCTAAGAAACTTTCCTCCCTGGCCTTGTCCAGATTGACCTGCTCATATCTATCCAGTATATTATTGCCAGCCTTCTACACTTATCTTTAATTTTGACTGGTTATCTTTCTTTCAGTACCACATTTCTGAGTTCCCTTGTCTTTTAAGGCCTTTCATGTACTAACCCAAGCATATACACCCTTGCTGACCCTTAACCAGAGGACTAGGAATCACAAGACACTCACCATATCCCTCCAAGATGTGAGTAGAGCAAGAACATTGTTCTAAAAAGATGACAGTAGCTCCCCAGAAGACCCACAATTCTGTCTGTGGTTTGGTAAGCTGAGTCCTAGCACTATCTCACAGTGCCGGCTTCAGAAACTCTTGCTGGATTACTTTCTCCCACCAAGAGGAGCTGACAATACTCAGCAGCCTGGTCCACCTCAGCCCTGGTGACATGACATAGACTTAGAATGGACCCTATACTTCAATAGCTTGAGAAATTCACATAGTCTGTTTGCTTCCCCAGAGCAATTTCACACTCAATATCATAAAGTCCTTGAAATTTCAACCATAGCTGGAGTATTATATAACCCTGCTATCATTACATATCACATAAAAAAATTGTTTCTTTCTGCTTCCCTTTCCACATATAATCATCAGCTGTCTTTTACTTTAAATTTCCACATCTGTTGGGAATTTACATTTATTTTGTCCAATATTGGTGTAGGACATGGCATAGAAGAAACTGAGGCTCCAGGAGAGAGCTTCTTCAATAATTTAAACACTCACTTACTGCTGGCTCTTTCACCAGGGTGCCACTCAAACTCTAGAGTATTTCCTCCTGCAGATTTCTGCATGTATCTCTTATGATTACGTATGAAGTGTGTGGAAACTGCCTCAAAAATGCTTAAGTAGGAGATATTCGCTATTCTAAAGCAGCGTCACCGTGCTTCACACTTCTTTATATCTGCTCAGGTTCTTGCACTTGCTGTTGCTTTCCTGTGGAATACAGCTGTTACTTTCCTTCTGGTCTAAACCTTCCAAAACCAGTGTTGCAGCAATTGAAATTACCACAAGCATCTGGCACAGCACTAGCTATTTTAAGAGTAGGAACCCTCACAAAGTGGATCTAAACCAGCACCTTCCTCAACCCCATGACAGGACAAGCAGATTATCCTGGAACAAGTCAAGAATATGAGCTGTGAATGCTGGTGAGCTGTGTGCTGTGATTCCTGGGATTTGTGCAGCTAGGGTGTTTAGCAATTGCGTTTCTTTCTCGGGGCAGAGGCTGGCAGCAGAGAGCTCCCACCAATGTGTCGGCACACAAAGGAGTGGCCACATTGCACAGAGATGTCTGGAGCTGCACTATGCTATAGAAACAGATTGCAGTGCAGGGCTTAAATCTACCACATAAAGGTTTTCGTGGCCTCTTGCTCTCTTCAATTTCCCTCTGTTATCTTCAGCTATTGTGCTTACCCTGTGTCTCAGAGCAGACAGAAGATATTTTGCTTGCAGGCACTCAGCTTTCACATTGGTGTTTACAGAGCATTGGTAACCTCCACAAGCAATTTCAGGAGTAGAAAGCAAAACAAAAACAACAAAAAAACTGAAATAAGGAAATGGCTTTCTCCTTCTATCCATTACTGCCTGCATGATAATAGCTTTATCCTGCCGGTGGCTGAGAATCTCCTGTAAGGAAGTGAGTTCCCTCATTATTTTAATGTAATTTGAGTGCACTCAGAGCCTTGCAAAGGCACTTGACACCTCACAGGAGCTGATGCTAAACGCTCAGTACATTAACCATCTGACTGTTACCCGCAATGTTTTTGATAATAGGGGTCATTTAAAATGCCACATACTGCTGCTCAAATATTAATAACTCTTCTCCTGACCTCTTTTAAGTAATATAAATAACTCACTAATCATGACTTAGTTATCTTCTGCAAATAACAATGCATGAGACGGACATTTACCTTGAACTTCTTATGTAAATAATATTCTCTATCTGCAAAACTAGCAGTTTGCTACAACCTAATTTGGCAACCAAAAAATATTCCACTTAATGCTTACTACGTAGCTTTACAAAACTGTCCGGGTAGCTCTGCTGAGGTGTTCTAAGCAAAACAGAATTTTTTCACTACTAGACTCAGCTTTCTTTTTCGTGGTAGACAGAAGAAGTAGAGGGCACACTAGTAATGTAGTTTCAAAAATCCTTCCCTTTCCATAGAGGAAACAGCTGACACTGAATGTTTGGTAAGTATTTGGAGACAGTGGCTTATTGGTATACAAAACATGTATAAACACACTCCTGTGGTATTCAAGAGGGCAGTAAGAATGAAATAAACTCTAATTTTCCCAAATTAGAAGCAGCCAGAGTCTGTTTGCCCTCAACTACACTTCTGCTTGGAAGGCAAGGTACAAAAATTAGGGAAGTATTTATGTTGTTTTGTCCAGAAAGTACCTTGGAAGCTTCTTCTATGTGGACTTTTACTTGGAGGAGTATGAAAATAATGACTCAGAAAAGCCACAGAAGGTAATGAGATTCTTCCACATAAATCAATGCATCAATATATCAATAAACATATGAAGCTGTGGAAATTTACAGGAATTTGTGGACCTTAAAATGTCTGCAAAACTTCAACGCATTGACCTACTGCGCCACCTAGCCTTGTCTGGAGGACATTTTTCGCTGGAATCTGTTGTTATGGAACAATGTTTATCAATCAAGAAGTATATTTAAATATTGAGTACACAGCGGAGTACTTCCATGGGTAAAACACCTTTGTATGATGGCAATATTTTGCAGCTTGTGTTTCTAATCTCTAAAAGCTTTATAGCTAAGTCAGGAAAGCTACTCTTTTAGAAAAAGACATGGTCTGCAAACCTCTGTACATATGTCATCAGAGAAGAAACCATCATACTGCTAAGTGACACAACTGCAACCTTGTGTGGGACCTACACTCTATGCAAACACTCCCTACATCACTGGAAAAGCCACTGGCTGGCCGCAGTTCTTTTTCTCAGGGAAGCAGTGTGAAGAAAACAGAACTTTTTTGTTCTAGTTTTGTCTGGGATACAGTCAATTTCTTCTCTGTAGCTGGTACAGGACTGTGTTTTGGATTCAGTATGAGAATCATGTTGATAACACACTAACATTTTGATTTCTGCCAACTAATGTTTGTCCTAATTCAATGACTTTTTTTGTGTGTTGTGCTCTGCCAGTGAAGAGGTACACAAAAAAAGCTGGGAGGGAGCACAGCCAGAACAGGTAACCTGAACTGGCCAGAGGGATATTCCCCACCGTAGAATACCATCCCCAGTATAAAAACTGGGGAAATACCAGGAAGCAGCACTGATCAGGGTGCAAGGACTGGGTCTGGCATTGCTCAATGGGGGGTGAGTAATTCTATTGCGCATCAATTGTTTTTCCTTTAGTTTTGTTTCTTCCCTTTTATTTGCTATCATTCATATATTTTACACTTTGCTTTTCAATTTTTGTTTCAATTAGTAAACTTTCCTTACCTCAACCTACAAGTTTTAGTTTTGAGTCTCCTTCCCATTCCACCTTGAGGTGGGGTGGGTGAGTGCTGCGTGGTGCTTAGGTTATACCACAACGAAGTTCTGTTTCCAGGAGAGGCTTGCTGTTACAACTTCAGAGCTGGAATAGCTGCTGCTGGAATGCCCACAATCCCCTGAGGCACGAACAATACTTGAGAGTATGCCCATGAGCAGCTCTAATGACATATTCTTCGGGCAGTTCCTTGCAGAGTTTGCCTCCTTCCTACTTAATGGTCATTAACTGGCAATGTCAGCCACAGCGTTCCCAACTCCTGGCACCCCACACTCAAGAACGATTGCTTGATGCTCTCAGGCCACTAATCCAGGATGTGCTTCTAACGCCTCCACGAGCCAGACTGCCTCAGCCTTGCTTAAATGCACTGTGCAACACGACCCAACATAACACTGGCCTTGCCACAGATTCTTTTATTCAGTGTGGCAGATAGGATATCATCAACTCACTGAGCCTAACCATCCAAAGAATCAAAGCTGCAATTTTCTTTAAATAATACAGCCAGCCTTTTATACATTACATCATGCATTCACACTTTATCATCTTCTATTGTGAATTTATGATTAATTTCTAATTGATTATTTACCTTATTCATTCACTTAATACATGCTCAAGTTTCAACCAGTAATAAAATTATTAATGGTGTATAACTTAAATCTAGGCATCTCAGCTTATTGAAGATACAGTACATGACACTAATGTACTTAAAACTTCGAGACCTCCTGCCCTCCAATTCCTTTAAATTTCACACATCCTAAGCCAGGCTCTACATTTTGAGGAAAGAGACAACTCAATTATTCTCAGTGGCGGGAATTTGAATTTCTACTTTTGGCACATCCACATAACACCTGTCTCTTTTCATTTTTCCAATAAATGCAGGAGGTTTTTCATCCAGGATGTTTCAACAATGTATAAAGAAAAGATCCTGATTGTTGCTGAGGCATCCTGAGTTACATCTGAGAAAGCCTACCTCATCATTTTAGAGCTTGATTCTGCTTTCCACAGACTTTCTACTGAACAAGACTTTCAGGAACAGGAATGTTAAATACAGCAATCCAAAGCCAAGATCTGGAACAAAACAAACTTTCTTTTTTTCCATTTGTATCACCAATGGGCTTACAAAGTCCTTTTCCAATTCATTTTATTGACTACTGTGAACTGACAAAGAGGCATATAAAGGTAGCACTGCCTTTTCAAGATGCTACTGTCAGTCATTTATTCAGTTGAAAAACTGAGTAGGGTTAAAATTTTCTATGCCAGTTGTCTCTTGCAGGCCTCTGTTTCCTTAAACTTCAGTCCAAGTGACTTTGCAGTTTCTAGTAAAGGAAACCCAGACTTATTTAGAGCTGTCCCACTGTTTCCAATGCTCAATTGGAAATCTCCAATCTCACTCTCAATACCTAGCTGAGAAGCCTGAAACCATCCAGCTGCAGCAGCCCATTCAAGCTACTAATTCAGATTTTTCCATGTGTTTTACAGTAGACATACCCCAAAACTGTGCATAAAGCAAGTAATTGTCTAATGAGCTAGAATAGCATAGTATTAATTCAGAAAAGTAGAGCATCTATGGAAACAACTATTTTTTTGCAGAAAACCTCACTTCCTACCCCCATCCTGTGGAAAACGGTCCTTTGCCTCAGTCTCACTTGTTGCCTGTATTCCATCACGTCTTGTCAGGGGATTGCTGTGTCCCAGAACTCAGGAATGGTTTTAGGCTAGTCCTGTGCCACCAGAGAGACTTTCACAGACAAGTGTCTTCCTGTCAGCTCCTGCTAGCTGTTATCTCCAACTAGAATGCCAGATTTGCACCTGAAAGCACTACTATTTGCATGCTGATATGATTCCTCCACCAGATATTGGGCAGACCTGTTCTTACATCAGTGTGAGAGTCCATAGCACAGCAAAAATCCACAGAGAACCACCTTCTCCTCCTTTTGAATATGCCTAACTCCATCATCCACTCAAAAAAGTCCGTTTTATCTGGACACAGATATGTACCGTATATATGTCCAGAAAAAGTGCTGTATAATGTAACCATAAAGGTCATCAAGTAGCCCTGCTACTACTACAAATAATGTTCTGATCACACAGAAAGAAATACTGGGCTCCTTTTTCATCCTAGCAAATTACCTCACAGGAAAAAAACCCACAAACGCAGTAACAAAACAAGTATGTATCCAGGATATTTGAGAACACAATCTCAGTATACAAAAGTGGACAACCACTTTGTTCCACCACATCGTGCTGTTTACTCTTCTCTACTGAAATGTTACATCACACTCTCAGCGTTTTATTAGTCCAAATACGGAATGAATTTTAACCCTCGACTCCCACGTAAACCGAAAATGTCTGCGTTTGATGTCTCTTCCCCTAGATTACCACAAGATGGTAGCAGAGAGTTTCGCGCGAGAAAAACTGATCTGAAAATAAGACTGTGAAGTGTCTCAAGTCGGGACCCAGAGAGTGCATGTTTTTGAGCTTACTGTGTTTCCGATGAGCCAGGAAACTACACAATTACATACCGAGGCTCTTAGGCAGAAGCTAATTTCCTTTCTGGAATCCCATCTAGCTATCCATTAACCTGAAAGTCTGAATATACTTGGCATCTCTACACTCAAATGCCTTGAAGAACTAGACTTCATATGTACAGAATCATTGCAGTGTGAGGAGCATGCAGCCTGCACAAATGCTTCTGGAGTCAACAGCTAGGTGTGGGGACTCCCAGGAAGCTCATTCTCAGAGTATGACTATTGCATGTTGCATGCACTTGTCGCTCACAAGAAGATGTCGAGGACCACTGTTCCAAAATGCAAAAGCACACAGCCCTTTTATAATAGCCTACTGACCGGCATGCTCAACCTGAACGAGAAGAGAAGGATTCAATTCCCTCTTCAGTTGGAAGAAGTTCCGATACATGCTTGGAACAGCCCCAAAGAATGACTACAGGCACAGATCTAACAGTAGTGTAAATGGACACAGATACTGCCCTTCAGTTAAAGCTGTCGGTAACCCGAAAGATGCAGAAGCTTGGGACCTGGAGAGGCAGACTACTTGTGCCTCATCCAATCCAACAGGAAAGAATAGTTCTGGGACATGATCAGGCTGGAATTTGTCTACTCAGAGGAGAACTTAGGACTTTTAATGATTCTTGGAAGGTGCTGTTCTCTAAACCACAAACAACCTCAGTGGTAAATTACTGCCTAAACAATGTAAGTAGTTATTAGTCAGTAATGAATCTATTATCTTGCACTGCTGGACCTGACTGCATTTCTAATAACACTAGAAAATTTTGGTAGCTTTAGTTTCCAAGTAAGTTAGGTGTGGAAAAGTTTAGAGATTGCTATTAAATCGATGTACATAAATTTGGCTTATACGACATTGCAGATAAAGGACCACAGACAAAAACATCATACTGATTTTTTTTTCTCTCTCTCTCTTTTTTTTTTTTTAAAGTTTTTGAGATGGGTTTAAATATTTCAGCATAACTAAGCTGCAGACCATCCACTCAACATTTGGGAGAAAATAAAATACAAAGGATCTACAAAATAAGTGAACTTCATATATCTCATAGTCCACTGGGAAAACACACTTTGTGAAAAAAAGCAGACCTGAAACAATTGAGCATGATACAACCATGCAAATACATAAAAAGACACTTGAATTTACATATTAATTTTAATGCTGGTACTTCGTACATTTCACTGCTTTTTCATCTAAATAGCAATTGTTTATAAGAAGGATTGCTGGGCAGTTATTAGTTAAAGGCAAATAACTGATCACTTCTTCTTCATTAACCCCATGACTTATCCATGCTACTGTGATTTTAATTTTTTAGAACAAACTTACACTTGTTACTTATTAGTTAAGATCATATCAGATGATATATATACAACAGGTGCACCATCTCTTGTCAGGAACCACAATCACTACTTGATCAAAGAGATATGCCTGGAGGAGAGACTGTTGCTGCAACCACACAGGTTTGTGTACATCAAACTGCAGTTTAATACAAGATCAGGCTCTTCCCTTTACAGCGACCTACCATAACCACAATGGAAATTTGAGCCTACAGAAAGCTCAAACCTTATTTGTGTAGGGCACCCAGGATTGCACCTGCAAAACAAGTGTAGACAATCAGACCATTTCTGCCTCCTACATTTTGTGAGACAATTCAGATTGGCACTGAGGAATCCTAGCTGGACTCCAAGCTGAGAGACCTATTGAGAAATAAATAGTATTATCTCAATACAACACGACTGTACAGTTTCAACAACTCCTCTTCAGCTGTGGGATGACCAAAATTACTCCCAGAGAAACTCCATAAATATTTAAAAGAACCTCTTAGCACTCCGGATGCACTAAAAAGTACATCTGAAATTGTTCAGTTCAGTGCAGTTCAGCTCAAGAACTTTTCTCTGAACTCCTTCACTCTGTAGAGCACTTCTGCAACTTCTGGCTAAATAGAAATTGCTCCTGAGTAGGAATTAAATCATGTATGAGAAACACTGTTTATGGAAAGCAGTGGTTAGCTTTACTTTGGGTTTGGAAGTTGCCACTGTGCAGTCAGAAAGCAATTAGTAGTGGCTCGCAGCTAAAAAGAAACAATAGTGGAGTTAAAAACATCTATCTGGGCTGTACACAGCCAGCTATCTGTCTGATAAAACAGAAGATGCCCAGGATATCCAAAAGACATGAAGCTATGAGGGATCACAATCATATCAGAAAACAGGATTTAGATTCAAAAGCATCTTGACAAGTTAGAGAAATGGTGTGTCAAAAGGGAAAGAGTAGTGCTGTAGTGTTAAGCAGAAATAATTAAACAAGGGAAGAGAAGAGTTGGCAAGATAAAAATGGTCTGTGGCTTACAGAACATCACAGGTAGATCTTAAATAAACAGTGTTCTGCTTCTGAGGAAACAGCAAAAATAGAGACAGGTAGGAACAGAAGTGTCACCTGTGAGTAAATACAGTGCTAGTAAGGCCCCTGTTAAAAGGAGCGCCGTGTCCTTCAATTCTTCTTTGAAACTGGACTCAAGAGACATGTGAATAGCAGCGAACACAATCAACGTTCTGTATATCGTGGAAGGAACTGAATTTGTTCAACATAGAGAGGTGTTGAGGGGGTTCTGTTATTAACCTGCTGCAGAACAGGAAATAATAACTTGGTCTCTATTAGTTTGCAGGCAGAGAGCAGTGGGTATAAAGACCTGCTAAGCCATTTTGGAAGAGAGAACTTTCTACCACTAAGGATAATTAGGTCCTAGCCAGATGCTGCCGTTGAAGGCAGCGGAACTTCTGGGAATGGGTGGTTTTAAGAAAAAAACTTGAGAATCAGGAAGTGGGTGTGATTCACCCTGCTTTGGGGCTAAAGATGGCATCTTTCGCACTATATTAAATATTAATTTGCAACTGAAAGAACTTCAGATTTTTCATACAAATTACTAGATTTTAATAAGAGAATCAAAACCTCTGCTAAACTGTGCAGAAACTCATGCATATGATCACTAACTGGAATCAGAAACTCCTGATATACAAACTAATGTTTCTGCTTTACTTTAAATAACACAGTAAAGTCTTTCATTGCATTAGTTAATGAAGAACTTTAAACTACCCCATTTTTCTTGTTTCAAGTCTTTGATTCAGTGCCTGACAAAGGGAATTCTTTTTGTTTTCCTTTGAAATGGTACTGTTAACATAGATAGCATTGTTCCTACGACTTACTTTCTTCCTGAAGGGTGGAGAAATAAGAAAATTACCTTTTTATTACTCATAAGGGGCAGATTTACTGCATCATGTAAGTCAGTAGGGGTAAAAATTATTAATATACCAACATCAGTGGTAGATTTTGTAAATGAAGCAAGTAGGTTATGTAGCAGTACAAGAACACTGAGTAACACATATCTCAACAGGGAAAAAATAAGTTTTGATGCCAAGAAACTACAAACACTTGACATATAAAAGAGGAAATATTTTATTTTAGAAAGAGCTGACACTAAAATTTGAAAAATAAAGAACTACCACCAAAAGTATCAGCTTAAGTGTGTTTATTGAAATACGTTGTAAAAGTGCAACTTGTACAATAAAATTCAATGGCAAGGTTCACTGTATTACTTACTGCACAAAGGATATAACAACGACTTAAAGCAGTCGATACAAAATCAAAGCTACCAATACAAATATCTCAGTGCAGTACAATATCAGATTATGCATGGTATCCAGTTACCAAGGATCTGCTTTTGGTGGGAGATCTCCCTGCTTTGAACAGCAACCTTGAGAGGTGTCCCTGCTCAAGGGGAGATCCCATGCAACCAGCTGCTTAGCAGGGAGAGCTTGAAGAATGCTCATTTAGGCTGTCATATTTCTGGAATAAAGTGGTTGGCTTGTAGTCAAACTACATACAATGGGAAGGCTATGCGTGAGATTCCTTGCACCCACAACTTTCTTTGTTCCTTGATAAATGAGTCCTAGAAAAGCTACCTGCTACTCGTGTGTTATTTACATGATCAGTGACCCAGGCTCGTATGCATCAATACTCACCTCTATCATTCTGTTCCTTTGTGTATTTTTAAAGAATAGACTGGAAATAGAGAAGTTCTTGTCCTGCTTATGCCCCAGCTCTTCACCTTCTTTGAAGCTTGTAATAGCTACCCTTAAGTGTGGTTAAGGAGTTGAGTGCATTTGTCACACTCGGTCAGTGTGTTCAGGTATTTCAGCCAGGTGCAGAGACTCTGCAAGAATACACATAACTGAAAATAAAGCAGTTAGTTATTGGCTAACAGACAGAAGAGCTAGCTAACGAGCTGCTAAACAAAGCATTACTATAGTTGTCACTCATGTTAAGCTACTCAAGAAGTCCTTGCTGAGCAGGCAGGCATGAGTCAAAAGGGTAGAGGGTCATTTCCCATGGCTCTCTGGAGAGGAATCCCAGCATCCCCAACTTGGAATCTTCCATCAACACTTAACATGACACAACAGTTCACAGCCAGTCCCCAACTAGACTGTCTAGCACAACCAGGCTTTCCCTGATTATCTTTACCATTATGATTTTATACCTTCTCATGCTGTTACTTTCCCTCTGAAATCCTTGAACATCAACAATCTCATGTCCACAGCTCTACTTTCAAAACTCTCTACAGATGGGAAACTTTCATAGCAGTCTAGATCGAGGTCATGCAGGTGTGTCATGTCTGAGATGGGCTTTGGACATATGTACACAGGCAACTAAACTACCAGAAAGATGGGGTGAAACTCAGAGTTGTTGCAGACACAAAGGTGGCCAGGTCGGACTGCACATCTAGGCCTTTCCAAACTACATTGCTGTAACCTGGTATACAGAGAAGTTTGGTACTTGATTTAAGATTTTAAATTCTCTAGATTCTGTGACACTTGACACATTGAGCTTCCAGGTTGTTTTGTGGATTTACCTTTGCTCTTCTCTTGTATTTCAGTTTTTCTGGCTCAAATATCAGGAACTTGATAACTTGCTTTTTGAAACACTTTCTGACAAAGCATGAAATTCCTTATAGACATTATTCAACAACTTTTTAGGGGTTTTTTGGTTCAAATCAGTACCTTGGACATAATTTCTAAATAGCAGTAGAATAGAATAGCATAAAATTCATATGTTTGTAAGGAAGCATTCAAAGAATAAGCTAATACACTGTTCATTCTGCAACTTATAGATCATGTGGATCAGTAAAAGCAACATCAGAGACTGTTGCTGCTACCCAAACAAAGAGGCAATAGAGAGCTGCAGCAGGGTTGAAATGATTCAGAAAATGTTATTGATGGATTTTAAAAGGTATCTCCACTAGAATCCTAAATGAATACATATTTTCAAATGCAAAGGAGAGTGCTCAAAGCACAAAAATGAGCTAACATATTATCTTTAAAATAGTATGTGCAAAGATTTTCTATCCCACATTTTGTTTATTATATATAATTCAAAACCTACTTTCAAATATTCAGTTGATATATTTCCAAAAACTTTTACTAATTATACTGTCTAGAAACATTTAAGGAAAGAACTTACTAGCATATTGCAGAGACTTGTTAACAAACAAAAGAAAAAAAAAGCCAAAATTTTGGCATCTAACCGTAGACATCTGTGATTTGCATTTTCAGTAAAACTTAGCAGTGAGATGACCTTTCATGTGCATACTGCTCTGAATTCTGAAATAACAGTACATGTCCAGCTGTGGTGCCTCCAGACCACATGTAGGCAATGAAAAATGAGTGACCTTCTGTGAAAAGTTCAGTTTACATGACTCAAAAAACATACACAGGAACTCTGTGGAAGAAATAGATGCAATTATTCAGAATACAGTTCTGAAGAATTAAACTATCTTTTGTCTAGGAATCATTTGCTTGACTAGAAAGCAAGAACATCTTAACAAAATGGAACGCCTGACTAAGGAACAGGATGTTACTTGGCAAAGGCAAGTATGAGACATCCCTGGAATACAACGAGGCAGGGAACAACCAGCTAGACAGCAGTTAAGAAGAGAAGCATCAAGGTGCTGAAATGAAGCACAAGAAAAGTGTATGTTGGCAACCCTGTGCTATTACAAAAAACCCTGTGCAAACTATGTATCAGGAGGTGTTAAAGTAACATAGCTTATAAGGCTGAAAACTTCACAGATCACATACTCCTGACGAAAAGCAACCAAGCTTCAAGAATTTGAGACAATCCAAAGAAAAGCAAGAAAAGGAGTGTCTTAATGGGTACATTATGTTTAATCTGAAACAGAAAAAAAGAAGAAAAAAAAAAAAGAAAAAGAAGAAAAAGAAGATATAGAAGACCTCTTTTATGTAGAAGTGCTACAAACCGGAAAAAGCTTCACTACAAATGCCCTGGAAGGGATGAGCAACATGACTTTCTCATGGCTACATCAGAAGATGTAGCCAGGAAGCTTTTGGCATCCTATACCTATCTGAATGGGGCCAGTCAGTCATACGGGGACTTGCAACAGAAACATGTTCAACTCCTGGTGTCCCTTTATGCTTTACGTGATTTTGGCGAGTGAAGAGTTTGTTTCGTGAGCCGTAGCCTTGCTTGACGCGGTTTCTGTGAGGGATTTCCCCAGACAGCTGCCTGCGGGAATGTGGCACTGCACCAGGCTGGCTGCGAACTGGCCCCCGAGCCCCGCTGCAGGCAGCGGGCACCTCCTCACCCCGTCTGCCTTGGCGGCCAGAGCGACCGTCCCTGTCCCCGGAGCCAGGCCAGCAGACACAGGGACCCGGGGCCACGGCACCAGGAGTGAAGGCACCTCGGGGACATCACTCCTGCCTGCGGTTGCTGCCCGCTGGGGACGGGGCAGATCGGAACGTGTCCATTCTCTGCCCCTCACGGTCCTCTGCGGCTACCCCTGCCTGTTCCCCTTGTCCCTGCTCGGCCCACCCAGGACCCCGAAGCCCTAAGACGCCTCCAGGATGGACGGCCCGCGTTCCGCCTTTGGGAGGGCAGCCAAGGGAACGGGCCGCGCTTCCCGGAGCGGGTGGAGATTCCCGGCAAGCGGCTCACCCGGCTCCTCGAGGTGGGAGGAGGCACCGCCCTGCCCGGGGAGGGGCGGCAGAGCCGCTTCCCGGCACTGACCGGGGGGGCCGCCGCGTCCCGTCGTGCGGGGATCCGGCTGGCTCCGGCCGTGAGGGAGCTCCCGGCCGCTGCAGGTGAGTGATGCTGGTGTCTCTCTGTCACGGCAGCGCCCCGTTCCCTCAGCGACACCCCCCCTCCTCTCCGTCCGCCCTCGCTGAGGGGAGCTCTGCCTGCCCCGCTGAGGAGCACCCACCTCTCCACCCGGCGCTTGTTTTGCGCGCGCTGTGGAGTTTTTACTTTGTGTTTTAGCATTTCTGATGCCCTCTCCACCCTTTGCCCGCTCGTTGTCCCGTGTTTTCCAGGCACCCCTCGGTACGGCGGTGCGGGAGGGCTCTAGCGGCGCCCTCAGAAACCCGCCCGCATCATTGCATACCGATGGATTTAAGGCGCTTCGTGACCGTCTAGTCTCCTCTGCTTTCAGCGTGCCGCTGCTTAGCTACAGCATAAAAGCTGCTGATTTGACTTGAGCAAAACTTACCTAGGTGGGGTACATCGTGTGGTGAGGATGCTGCACCTGCCAGATTATTAGAGTGTGGTTTTAACATCTGTGCCCGCTGCTTCAAGAAGTTGTTGACTTGCTCGGAAATGCGGACCCAAACCTTTAAGTCCGGCATCACACGAAGTGTTGCTTCCTCTTTCTTTTAAGAGCTGAAATCCATTGCCTGATCTCACGGCCATTTGAGTAAATGAGAAAACATAAATTCCAGTGTGATTCCTAAACTTTTTGGAGTTTGACTGTTTTTTTGGCATAACCTTTTTGCCTCTCCTTTTATCTGAATTTTGTATGCCTGAACCAGTCCCAACGCCAGCAGGACAGACTAGATAGATCCTAATAGCATTACAAGTAGATAATGCCTGAAAAATTGCTTATCTACAGTTGCTGACATTTGTTTTCTGATGGGGCAGGAGTAGAGTTATGAAGTTCATTAATCACTTTATGATTTTAGATCTCCTTTTCCGCCTTTTTCAACTGCCTTTTTGTTTGAATTCTAGTCTTTGTGGGACCATGAAGTACATGTTTTTCTATTTTGGCAGAGATTTTTAGAAAAGCAACAGCATGTATCAAAGAGCTTTCTGTTTACCAAAACACAGGAGATGAAACTACCCCTCAGTGGTCAAATTATTACATGTGTATTAGACCTTAATTGTAGAAATTAGTTTCTTTCTTTCTTATGCAGCTTTTTAAATTTGTTGCTCAGCCATTAAATTACAAAAGCTTATTAGGAGCTTGCAGTGTCTTATACAGAAATATATTTTGTGTACTAAGTGTAGTTGAAACGATCTTTGAAAGTGCTTGGGAGGAAAAAGCAAGTACAAGGGCTAAAGGAAAGATTCATCCACTTTAGAATGTGGTTTTCTTTTTAGCATTCAGGATTCTTGATGATCAGATTCTCCATTTTCTGTTAAAAGGGTGATGTTTATTTTTAGGAGGGATCTATTTAGCTGGGATGCTTTAGCAGGTTCTACACAACCAACACTCCATAGGTTCCTGATGGCTTGACACTCCTCCCTGTGTGGAGAAAAGCTGCCTCAGTTGGGTGTCAGCTCTGCTCTGTTGGTTTTGCAAAGGATACACTGGGAATTGCAGGAATCTGGGGAGTGGAGGCACAGTGTGTTGTAGAGTCTTTGCACAAATCACTGACTTAGGGGTTTCCAGCTTATTTTGACAGTTGCATCGTTACCTCTTTATTTAGGAGACAAAATACTGCATCAGGACGATGAGTTAGGCTTTCTGTGCTCTGCTTACTTTCTAGGGGTGCCTCTTTGGAGGCCGTGGAAAGAGTTTATTAGATTTTGGTACTGAAGTGTCACTTAGGTTATCAATCTTGTGTTGACTGGTAGAAACTTGGACTGTGATTCCTATCCTCAGTTTGTTTATGAGGTAGAGGGAAGAACAACATAGGATGAACACTGTTAAGTATTATTACTTGATTTGCCTCATTGACAGTCCTCTTCCACGTCTGGTTTAGAAAAACTTGTTCAATCCATGGTGTTTATGAGTTGGTATCCTAATCTAATACTCACCATTAAATAGATTAAGTATCCTGCAACTGGAAAAATTTCTCTTCTCAGCCTGTGTACAGGCTCAGGTTCCTTTAAGGATTTGGCTTGTGCCTGGCAGCTGTTTTAAATAAGCAAAGCAAAGGGCACTCAGAAAAGAAACTTGTATGAAGTAAGATTTGAAATATGTGCCATTAGGAAGATTGCTACAAAACAGATTAATTCTGCAGTCAGCTTTCAGTAGATGTTCATAGCAGGGGCTTCCTTTCCTTACACACACACACACAGGTGTTCCAGGTGCTGCAGCAGTATGTGCACTGCAAAGCTCCAGCTCCTGGTCAAATGGATTTTGGTGCTTCAGTGACTTTGAAGTGGGGTTTGATGAAATGTTAATCTTTGGTGTGTTTACTAGATAAATAATGAGACTTTCTTTTTAGTTTCATCCATGGCATCACAAAAACGTTGGCTTGGACAGGACTTCGGGAATCATGTAACCCAGCCTTTAGGTCTGCAGGAGAAATAGTTTACCTGGAGACATTTATTTAAACTATTCACAGACCACCTACTTAAGGAAATTTGCGTTTCTCGAAGGTAATTTGCTCCTATGCTGTCTCCACTTTTTGAGTGATTCCTCTTTAATTGTGTTTAATCTGAATAATTCCTGTTGCTGCTGAATATTATTTCAATTGCTATCAGCTCTTCAAAGTAGTTCTGTTCTATTGAAGTATCTATCAGTGCTGATTAATTTCAAGTTTGGCAGGGGAGTCTCGAGTCCATCTGTATCTGTTTTGTCACATCCCAGGTTGCATTTTTCCAACAGGAAGATATAGTAGACTATGTAGTTATGATTTTTAAAAAAATAGTGTTTTGTCCTGTAGGCTGATAAAACCAAGCAAGTCTGCTTTATTTCCCCCAGAGAGTTTGAGATTTTATAAGGGGAAGGAATGTATGCTAAAATGAAAGATTTATTGCTCTGCTAACTTGTGTAGTTCTGACAGATCGTTTTGTGCCCAATTGACTTCAACTTGCAACTCAGTATTATCTCCCCTTTTCTGGCTATCTGTCCATTCCCTTTGTTGTTCAGTTTTCACTTTTGGCAAGGATGTCATTAGTCTATTATCATCATTTTGCTGTTGTTGTTTGTTTTGTTTTTTTTTTTTTTAATTAAATTGATAATGTATTTTGTAAAACTGTAGCCAAGACACAGACTTTTAAATTATGATTTTATAAAAGTACTTAATTATTGATAGTACAAAATAAGTGCTTGACATTCGTTGGTGGTACTTATTATGTGTGATTAATTGCCTAGTCGCAGGCAGATGTTTCTGCATAAAGAGGATTTAATTCAAAATATTACTCATATATTAAGAACCCTATTTCTTTTTTCTCAATTAGTGTTTCGTTTATTTAAAATTACTTCATGTTCTCTTTTGTGAGAGAATTGTAGGACTTTTCTCATGAAAACTGGTTTGTTACAATTGCACATATTACCACAATCTATTTATTACACACTATTAAACTATATTAGTAACATACCAAATAGTGAAAACCATTGTCACTTTCCAAAATATGATTATATTTTTGTAATAGTTTATTGTATTACACTATCCTTTAGTATCATAAGGCTTTTGCATCAATAAAGTGATCTAGGCTATGCTGTTAGTGAGCTGGTGGTGTAAATGACTGGAGCTACATAGTTAAATTAGACATTGGTTTCATGACAGTAGTTGAGAATGGTTCTTAATAGCATAAAAAAAGTTTGGGTTTTTCTTCCAAATAGGAAGTAACTTAAACAAATAGTCAAATATGTCATTATTCCACAGTACTTTCCCACTGTATTAAATGTTGGATTTAAGTGATTCATAACCAATAGGACAAATTCTTTGTGTCCAAACACAAAGATATTTACAAAATTAGGAGTCTTGCAGGGCTAGGTTTTCGTCATGCTAATATAATTAAGTCAGGAGAGATGCTGCTGAACCTAACTGACCACCCATGTGTTAAACTGTCTTAAAGTAGAGAGTCCTTTGGCCTTGAAAGCAGTTTTAGTTTCACATTTATCCTGGGGGGAAAAAAAAGTATGTAAGGTTTGGCTTTGTATCAATGCAATTTCATACAACTCAAAAAACAACTGCTGAAGGAGTTACCAGAAGTTTTAATGTGATCTGCCTTGGAAAAGTTTCCTTTTGTGTCATTTACTTACCCCTCTCTTCTCTATAAGAGCTATTCTGTCTTGTTTATTCCAGACAATACATAACAAATTATTTTCCCTTTTAGGTACTGAAAAAACCCTTGGAAAATCTAGAAAAAAATAAGATTTCCCTAAATCACTTCTTGGAATAGTCCAAGAGTTGCATGTGAATTACGCCTAGCTTCTCAAAAATCTTTAGATTCTTTGTACATGGTGACCTTAGTGTTACCTAAGTACTTTTGAGGATATTTGTTTAGTGGCAGGAAAGACTGCAGAAGCCTATGCATTAGGCAAGACAGCACTCACCTGGTAAATGTGGGGGCCTCCATGTGAAGCATTTGAGCTCACAAGAAGTTGGGGCACATTGCCGCAAGGGTGCTTTTTGTGAGCATTGAGCCCTGTGTTGCAGTGCTGCACGCAGGACTGTTCTACAGTGTTCGTGTGAACTTAGAAACATATTTAAGAAAAAAAAGTTTGGAGTCTTTTGATCCTTTAGAGGAATTCAGAGCTTCTCATTGAATCTAATAAAATTATTAGACTTAAGAGTCTGCAGCTCTGAGGTATTAAATTAGAAGTCTTCTGCTAGAAACAAATTCCTTCTGAAATCCATAAATGTTCTGTTCTTTGCTTTAGTGGTGACAGGTCATTCTGGTTATCTCCTGCTCAGCAGTTCCAACATCTGTTGTGGAAGCAGTGATAAAAGACTATCAGTGTTCTGTACAGCTCCAGAAATGTAAAATGTACAAGTTCTACGTTAAAGATAGCTGTACCCATAGTCCTTTTCCTGTTGTTTGTACTCCTGTACCATCTGTGCCTGAGAGCTTTAACCGTACTGCAGCCTGATGTTTACCTCACCCTTCTGCATGGGGGAATTTGCAGGTGACTCATGTCTTGAGATCTAATGTAGAATCAGTCCTTCAGAACTGGGCTGTGCAAGTCGAAGAGTTTCATCTTGGCACAACGTGAGTGTCAAAGCTAAATGGAACGCAGGATAGAGCTCTGTGGTTCTTGAGATGACAGTCCATCTGGGAATGGAACTTGCTAAGACTTGATATGAGTGTTTCATCTACCTTAAGCCTTCCGTGTAGTGTTCTGTGTGCTGGCAGAGAAATCTGCTGGATTCATCAGTCAGGCTGTAGGTGGAGCAGAAATCACAAGGTGTTTTGCACATTTAATACTCTTTTCCACTTGGTAGGATGGGTATATTCTTACTTGTGCCGGAAGAAAGCCAGAATATATTAGGACAAACTTCTACTTCAGTATTTAGTTGAAATAAGTGGATAAAAAACTGTAAAGATATTATATGATTTATTTGTCTAGACTCAGTTGAACTTTTTGACTTTAGTGCTACTTTGCTGTAACTAGGTCCTAAAAACTTTACTTTTTTCATTCTTTATCTTTCTTTGTGCATTCTTCCTGAATTTCTCTTAAGCTTCCTGGAGTCTATGTCATTGGGTTTTTATTTATTCATTCTTAAATATAGTAGTATTATCTGGACTATTGTTTGGCATGCTGCATTTCTCCTTAAAGAAACAAATAAATAAAAATGTTTTCTTTGCTGGTAAGTCTTACGCAGGAAAAGGTGGACAAATGATGAATCACTTCATGATTCTGGCAGTACTGCTTCCCCTGAGGACGTGCTACACTACATACTCACAGCAAGGTAAATGTCCGAATGTTTGATTTTTTTCTTTGGAAGTAATCTACAGCAACTGAAGCTTTCAACTTGCTGATTTGTAAGTCTGTGATTAAGCAACATGTTACACATTTAATTGAATTATTCTCTTTGGTAAGGTGATGGAGCAACTTGTATTATTACCTTTTGTGACCCCATTATGCAAAATAGCCTGTTGAATCAACAACTTGCAATGATTTGAAGCCAAAGTGTAATTATTTATTTGCTCCTCCTCTTTCTCCTATGTTTTTGATTGGTACTGTCATCTTCAAATAATTTATTTCGTCTTTGACAACTTTTATGGTTTTTTACCTCTTTCCTTTCTTTTTTTGTCTCATCTCTGAAAACTTTATCATTTCTGTTGGCTCTTTTCTGATTGTGCCACAAGATTCCAGAACCAGATTTTTCGTTTTCACACTTCACATATTTATCCAATACAAATAAAAAAAGCAAATATGCATATTTGAAGGGGATAAAGTTGAATATAATGATAACTCTTCAGAAGGTTTTGTATTTTATGGTGGAAATACTTCTTGTGTACTTGCTCCTAGCGATAGCGTTTGGGTATGACTCCATTAAAAGAAAAAAAAAATTTAATTGACTTTTTTGTGACCACCACTAAGAAGGCAGACCTTACCAGGGTCTAGTCTGCACTATGGAAATTTTACTGCCTTTTTTTAAGTTGGTGAAGAAGGAAGAGAGATGTTTGGGTTTTTAAAAATATATTTATTACTGTACTGAAGAGGTAATACATCTCTTTCAGACATTTTGTCGCTCTTCAACCTTGAAATTCATGTGTTCACACACCACTCACCCAAGTCTCAGTTTTGAGACTTACTATCAGTGCTCCTAGAATGGCGAATCTTTGTAATGCAAGTCCGAACAGTTGCTTCATTACAGTAACTTGGTCACTTGTTTTCACATGCAATTGTTCAGGAATAAAATTAGTCTCTATTGTTAGTCATAAAATTCTTCACATAGTCTTGAGTTAGCTTTCAAGTTAAAACAAGTCTTAAGATGCCTTAATCACTTAATTTCGCTAGGAGTGAATAGTGCAATTGTGAATGTTGCTAATATTTCCACATGTTAAAATTATGCTACAAAATCCTTTAATACTTACATTGTAACTTAGTGGTCATCAAAATCTTGAATATATCCTTAACTATATTGTTTCTTCTCTTTTTTTAGTACTGTGTGTAAGCTCCAACTGATGATCTAGACTGTCTTATGCCACACTCTCTGGAAAAAAAAATTGTGTGGGGTGTGAAGTGATATGTCATCTAGCTGATAGGAGATAGTGGAGGGACACTTGTACAGATGGAGAAAAAGCAGAAACTAAAGAGACCTTTGTGAGTTTTTTTATCAAGTCAATTAAATGTGGCAGGTGGAAGTATTCTTTATTGTGAGAAAAGGGATGATATTTTAATTTGGATGAAAAGAAACAGGTGCAGAGAGGACATGCAGGCTCATCATCAGTGCAATAGGCATAATAGTGACACTTGCAATTAGAATTCGCTAGAAAAAGAGCAGAAAGAGGATAGGGAGATTCAGAAGATGTGCAGAAATTTCTTTTAATGGTGTGCCCTTAAAAAGGGTGAAAGGGTTTTTGAAAAAGAAAGGGGTTTCTGCCAACTGGCTGGCTTTTCTTTCAGTTGTATTTATTTCCTTTCCGTGGACTCTTACTTTGTGCTGGTGAATTTCATTGAGAGACAAGCAGGGTCCTTTTTTTCTCCCAGTTCTTCTCTTCCTCCATTGCTTCTGCAGTGCAGGTAGAATAAATGATAATGGCAAGGCCCAGAGTTCTAGATCAGCCACCTGCTTGTGTATGTGAAATGAGATCCCCCAAGAGATTTGGTACACGGTGCTTCAGGTAAATGGATGATGAACATACAAGTAAGGTTGACCAGAAAATGAGCAGCTAAGATTACATACTAGAGACAAACAACATTACCGTCAATTCCTTAGCATGAGTAGGATTTTAACAGTGTTTATCTTGATGGTAAAAGTCTGTA
The DNA here is from genome assembly GCA_013398015.1 of Oreocharis arfaki. Lineage (NCBI taxonomy): Eukaryota > Metazoa > Chordata > Aves > Passeriformes > Paramythiidae > Oreocharis > Oreocharis arfaki. Next base: position 671,030 of record VZRR01006745.1, on the reverse strand, counting down.
AAATCTGGGAAAATGAAGTGTATTTTGTCCTGTCTTATCAAAATAAATTGATACTCCACTTCCACAGTTAATTTTATGAATCGTAATCGTTTTGGTTGTTCCGGCTCCTTGCCTAGTCAGTTGTTGGCAGAGAAGCTAATAGTATTTTTTTCCAGTAAAGCCTAAAACTGATGCTCCATTATCATTCAGTGAAATTTATCCCCAAGCCTTCCACCTTGTTTATTCAGTTTCAGACACCTAGTAATTGTCATAGATACTGGGTTTCCTTAAGGCAATATAATACTGATGCCCATCATTTTTCAAAAGCAGCCGTGGAGCAGCAGATACACCTCTTAAGGACCATGTCATTACCATAGCCAAAAAGGAAATTTTGCTTCTGCATGTGAAACATTGAGCATTTACCTCACAGGGCCATGAATGCTATCAGTTCTGTTTTCATGTAATTTACACACGTTAATCATTTCCCAGTAATTATGTACTAAGACTGCAGTAAGAATTGATAGAAGGTGTATTACATATATGTGTCTGTATTTTGTTCTCCAAAACACTTGAGGGTACCATGATCCTGGTTCTGAGACCATGTGTTTGAATAGTGAAACCTGATTTCTTCCTCCAAGCTTGTCTGAAGAACCCTTACCGATAGGTTCCTCAAGATTGAAAGCATATAGTTTTCATTTTGCTCTGACTTCTAGTACCCTTGAAAATGGAATAGGTTAAAAATATCCCAACAGAGTTTTTGGATGATTTGCTAAGAGAGAATCCTTTCTTCCAGCAGTTTGTAATAGCTGTATACAAATGGTAAAATATATTATTTCCTCCATTTATTCTTTAATTATAGTCTGGACTTAAATAAACAACAAAGTTGTGTCAGTGTTCTGTGTTCTCAGAATTAACAAATAGGCTTGTTAAGTTTTACTTGCTTCCTTTCTTTGACTAGAGATTGTTGTAAGTGCTGCTTCTCTTGAGCCTTTCATTCCCTTCTCCTAATGTAAAAATCCCTGTGTGGGAGAACTGCTGCACAGAGGTTAGTGCAATGCAGATAATGCAGGATAAATTGCAGAATGGTTTGGATACATGATGGCTACTGGAAGCATCTATCAAAATGTAGGTTTTCAGTCTAAATCTCCTGCATGCTTGTGTTTCCTATCGAAATGTAGGTTTTCAGTCTAAATCTCCTGCATGCTTGTGTTTCTGCTAGTGATACATGGCAAAAGTCTCAGGTAGTTCTGTGGGCGAAGTGTGTCTGGGAGACAGGAGTGGAGGTGGCAGTTTTGTGAGAGGGGGCTGCTGAGGTCACTCGTGTCCCTGATGACTCTGGCTGTAATGTGGCAGGAGTAAACAGAATGAGTACTATTTTATTAGAAGATGCAACTATTTTTGTGACTTTCTTTTCTGTGTCTTGGTTAGTGTAAACCTTCTAACCCTGTCGTTTTGTAACAAGCAGAAGCACCTTGGAAAGCACCTGTGGCAAAAGAAAAAGCCTAGTTACTTGGGTGTTTCAGCTCCCTGGCTTCATTAACAGCCAGATCAAGTTTAGCTTCCTTTGTTTGTTTAGTTTTTCAAACTAAACAGGAAGTAGAGAAATGACAAATCAGTGAGTGCTGTATTTCATCTCTTCCATCAGTTTGGATTTTTAGAGAGGGGCCACAAAGGAATTGTCTAAAAAGAGGAAGCACTTTCAGGGTTATTTTTTGTTTTCATTAGAATTATATTGCAGGGCTTTTTATTCCCAACACAAAAAGGGACTTCACTCAGACTTTTAAACTTCATCATGGGAATTAAATCCAGACCAAGAGAAGGATGCAGGTGCTGTTAGAACTAGGTGTCTAATTCCAGTAGAAGAATCCACAGCCGTGCTCTGTGTAGAACAACTAGGAATGTGCTTAATACTAGACTATCATCTGAGCTAGCTACTGGAGGGAAACCCTTAACCTATTCTGTTCAAATAATGATTTTGCATTAACTTACTTAATCTGAATTAAGTCAGAGATCAAGACTGAGCCCAGAGTTTCTGCCCTAGTAACAGGAAGGCTTTCTGGGGTTTGGGATATTTTAGGATTTAGTCCCTCTTATGTTGTTCCTTTTCACAAGATTATGAAGGGATGGATCTCTATTCCCATAAAACAGCTAGTAAATTGAGAGCATGAAGAAATTAAATAGCATACCAAATGTCCTAGTGGGGGGCTGTTGAATAGATTCAGGAACCTCATTTTAACCTGCTGATTCCTTAAGGATTGTCTTTCCTTTTGTCATCAGCAGCATAGGTCCTGATCGCTTTTGTTTTTTCCTTCAGAACCATCTGGTGTGGAACCTGTCTTACCTCTAACCACTGTTTCATATCTGCTTTGTAACTTAGATAGATGGTAATATTTTTGTGCCCTTTTTGCACTCCTAGAATCCAGTGTGTTTCCAGTAACTTACCTTAACGTTTCCAAGGATTTGGATCTTCAGCGGCTGCTGGTGGAATGGGATGTTGTCCAGTCAGCACATGATGCTGAGCTGGCAATGTCTTTTGAGATACAAGTCCGTCGAACCGATGAGGCTACTACTGTGGGCACAGTAAGTGTACTTTGAAAGGAAGTGTACTAGTCATTTACAATGATGGAAGATGTCGTCATGTCTCTTTGCAAAGTCCCTATCCTGACAGTTTTCCTTAGCACCTAAACCAGCAACATTTTCTGAAGAGGAGGAGATCACTCAAATAATAGTCTTAGACCTGTTCTATGTGTTTTTCTCTGTGACTTCTGTATGAGAACAGTCTCCAAAGAAAATTTAAAACTTAGCAAAACTGAAAAACTGCACTAGCTCTTTTAGGCTTGCTATTTGTCAGAAAACACATAAAACAGACAAGGCTTATTTTTCTGAAACCAGTGATCAATAAAATAAGATAGGCATTGTTAAGAATCACGGCTTACTTTGATCACCCTAGTTGGTGTGTTTTGTCTCTGAGTTTGAAGAGTCACATCTTCACTGCAAATGAGCTCTGTGCAATTCTGAAGATTTTTTCCACTTTGATAATGCTGGATAGGATTTTTAGACCAATGAGTAGATCTAACCCTGAAGTCAGTAACTGGGGCCATACAGCTACAAACAATTAAGTTTTGGGCTTATTTGAACTGTCCTTCAACAAACTGTTACTAACTTGCTGTAAAGAAGTAAAAGTGTTTGAAATCCAGGTGTGTTGTCTGTTCTGTTATTCATAATAAACATGACAAGTTACTTTGGATGTCACTACCAGGAATATATTTGCGTCTGTGTGTGGATGCTGAAAAGCTGCTGGCAGAGAAAAATCCACCATTTTGCAAGTATTCTGTTAAGTCCTTGGTTTCAACACACCAAGCAAGATGCTTTTCTAAACACCTTGCAGGTGTGTCCTATTAGGAGTCAAACAGGTGGTGTGGGGTCTGGCCAATCACTTGGAGAGGTGGTTGGACCAGGGACCAATGATCCCTGCCATAGACCAATGCAGGGATTATATAAGGCCTGCCTGTAATTAAATAAAGGGGGTTATCATTTCCCTCAACCGGAGCTCTGACCTCCAATTTTTTCTGTGTCGCCCGTGCTTCAACTGCAACATCTGTGTTTTTCTGAAAAATGTGTACCATTAAATAAACTCTGTGAGTCTGCTCATACCAAAGCACAGACAGCCTGTATGACTTCCAGAGCAGTGGCTACATTCCTCAGGGCTATAACTGAGAAATTAAATTTTGAACTGATGGCAGAGTTTTTTCGGAGCAGTGGTAATATGAAAGTGCAGGTGTTGCCAATGGAAAGCAGTACCGGAGAGTCGTTCTCTAGTGGTCAGTGTGAGCCAGGGCTTTGCTACAAATCATATGAGCAGCACAGACCTATATGCTGAGAATCTCTAATGGTTGCTATAAGAAGTACTAAAATATATGGAATGATAGAATCGCATAGGTTGGAAAAATTCTTTAAGATCATGGAGTCCAGCCATTAACCCAGCACTACCAAGTCCACCACTAAGCCATGTCTTTAAGTGCTGATTCCACACATATTTTAGATCACTCCAGGGATGGTGACTCTGATGCAGGGATATGTAGCCCAGAGCATTAGGATGCATTTGTAGGTAGCAGCTTATGTAATAGCAGGCACGGATAATCTCCCTAAAGTCTCTGAGGGCAAATCCATGTCATGGTAAGTAGAGTCTCACTCATAAATACATCAGCACATCAGTCACTCCACCACTGCTAGGACAGATCTGTAAGCAGTCAATTGGCTGACTAGTTACTTAGTATGAGATCACAAGTAGCTAGTGGAGTTTCAGGCATTCATTTTCAAAAGCATTTTCTTCCTCTGAGCTTCCTCACTGCTTTTGATTGTATTTCCAAATCTTCACATTGCTGTGTTTTCAATACTTTGCCTTACTGCTCTTTGTTTGTAGGAGATTCATAATGTCACATTTGATAAACTGGAACAGCCTCTTCATTGGACATGGGATTCAGACATACCTTTGGAGTGTATGTCACATGCTGTGAGAATCAGGAGCAAGGCAGAAACCTCAAAAATTTGGAGTCAGTGGAGTTTGTGGGAGACTGTCCCAGGTAAGCAAAACACTTTGCAATATTTGTTTAATTTTTTTGTAGTATAAAGCTAGTTTGTAACTCACCAGTGAATGTAGCTGTGAAGGACGGTTCAAGAGAGATGGCATCAAATCCAGAATCCATTTGCTCTAAGCACTAAGCAGTTCCTTATATTTTGCTGGCAATAAGAGCAGTGCTTCTGCCATTGCTATAGTTTGCAGACTATCTTCCTAAGCTAGTAGAGCAGAAGTTTTAGAGCTTCTTTTCTGCTCACACATTAAAACAATGTAGTAAATGGTGTGGCATGGGATCTTGGGTAGGCACATTCCCCAGTCCAGACTCAGGGAAAGAAGAGGAAGCACATAGCTGGGGGCTACATGATCTGATGAATCTTTTGCTTTTGTCTGAGGTTCATAGCCTGAATTAGTGTTACAGAAGCAGAGAGAAAGGAGAAAGTCAGCTCCTTATGTCACTTGGAATTAATGTCTTGTGAATTATGTGAGAATTATATGAGAATAAACAGGGAGTGAACCAATATTGTAATTAATGACATAACAAAATTTATCTTTTTTACATTACTGTGTGTTACTAGAGCAGTTTTGTTTCCAGAGAATCTTGTTTAAACAAAATATGTAACTGCTTTAGAAAATATGACTACAGTGATTTTATAATGAAACATTCATTTGGAGTACCGAGGGCTTTTAGATATTGGAGATGTCCTGTGTACAGAAGAGGCATCACAGGTCTTCATACTTGGATTGTGGCACTCATCTCCCTCTTGTTATATAATGGGAAATAGGATGCAAGACTCTCTTTTTGTCCCACAATCTCCTCAATTTTGGAGATTTTGTTTTTTTCAGTTGCAAGTGAATGGGGTTCAAAAATACTGTTTCTTGGTCACAAACTGATCTCACATTACAGACCTGATTTAGAGCTCTCTGAAAGATAGTAACACTAGATGTCATCAGGTTTTTGGATCAAATTCTTGAGAGTAGATTTTACCTGTGCAATATGTGTAAAAGACTGTGAGTCACTTAAATTCCACTGATTTTTGCATCCAGCAAGCAGTCCAACGTAGGAAGCTATGGGAGTCTCCTTCTAAGCTGATTATCCTCTCACTGATCTGATTCAGTCAATGTTGACTCTTCTTAGCTGAGCTCTGCATGAACGTCAGACCATGATGTTTTTCTAGCCCTCTGCTCAAAGTCTTCAAGAGCAGGTGTTTTGGATATAAGCAGCAGCCTGCGCATAGAAGCAGGAGGTGGTGTTCCTTTGTAAAGGCAGTTCTTGACAGAACGTTTTTGTTTTCTCGAAGCAAAAGTCAGTTACCCAGACATAGTCTCTTAGGTAGTTTGTTGGACTACATTATATGTTTATGAGTTTAAGAGAAAGGTATTATTACATGGGAAATTCATCTCTGTATTGGGAAGAATACTAAATAAAAGTCTACAAATGGATAATATAATATTAGCAATTTCTTGTGTAAATGTTTAGTTTTGTGTTCTAACTGAAGGCTGCTGACTTGAGCAGATATTAAAATTTTTTTTTTTTTTTTATTTGCAGGCCTGGACATTCCAAATGGAAGTGGGCCACTAATCTTTCCAAAAGAAAAATTTTTAGCAGAAGGCTCTGATATCACTCTTTGCTGCATAGGAGGGAAAGGTCAAACCATTGAGGAATTCTATGTATACCCAACTGTTGATGTTTTCAAGCACACAAACAGTCGAGTCAGTCTTCTCACTGTGGAAAATCTGTCACATGAAAAAGGGACTAACATCCATGTTTACTGTTTTGATGAAGATAGGCAGTTACATCAGGAAGCTTTCTTTGTGGGTAGTAAGTGAGCACATTGCTACAGCTTTATTTTCCTCTTGTTATTAACTCAAGAATGACTGTGGAAAAAAATGGACAGGAGAAAAAAAGGCTTTCTCTAAGTTGTCATGGTCTTGTCGTGCCTGGCTGAACTCTTTCTTCAGATCTGTAAACCTAGATATAGAAAGCAGGAAAAATAGCATTAAAATTGACCCCGTGGCAGGTGGTTAATTCTTAAATATACCCACCCATTTAGGAGTTCAGCTTCATTGTCTATGTGCGTGTGGTAAAAACTCAGCACAGTCCCCTTTTTGAAGGCTAATAGCAAATTTTAAAGATAGAAAAAAATACAGATTGAATAAATGAATGGATGAGCATTAAGAAAAAGGTAATAGAGTATGAAAGTATTTAATTGCTGTTAACTCACGGTATTATCCTGACTATCTCTGCAGAGTTGTCATTGAAATAAGTGTAATTTCAGTAATAATGTTTGTAGTAAACCAGACTTTGTACTTGTCTATTTTTTCTAGCTTGTTATTATATTAAAAAGGTTGATGAGTTTTGCCTTGCCTGCTGTGATGTTGTTGTTTTTTTGGTTATTTTGTGTGACAAGAACCACCTGACACACCTGAAGATTTTTCCTGCCAAACTCAAGACATGAAAAGAGTAACATGTACTTGGACAAAAGGAGAGACCTACCTCTATGGAGACAATTCACCACAATACACCTTGTCTAAAACGTAAGTCTCTTTGTTATATTGACTTTGATCTGTGCTGTACCAGTCACATTCTTTCCCTTATAATCTGTGGAAATGCTTTTTGTCCTTGTTATTAGCTGCCTGCCTCTTTCCACCTCACTGATCACTTACTTAACAAAGTTTGAGCAGTGCAGAACTGCTCTGAATTAGGCTAGCTGTAACAAAGTTGACGGTCCTTTAGATCAAATTCTGCCTGATAAAGCTTATTCTAACCGTTCTTTTGAGTTAATATGTTTGGATATCATTCAGTAGGTATGAGGACACCCTGAAATCGTGATGTAGATAACTTAGAAGTGTAACACAATTATTGGGTAGCACACACAACAGATGGCTAGGATCTGATCAGCTGGTAGGCTGAGTGTTAGTGTGCTCATGATCCATTGACACTGATGCTGACTCAAACGTAGCACTTAGCCTGGTTAGCCTCCCTAGTTATTTTCCTTCAGGATTTTAGAGCTTTACTTGCTGGTGTTTTCCTTCTTGAGTCCCTGAGCTACTGACAATCCTTTCTCAAAAGTCCTTGTGTCTGTAATTTCTGTAGTTTCAGCTGGATTCTTTACTGTAAAAAAAAAAAAAATCTGCAGTCTTTCTCTAAGCTCTTAGCAGTCTGAGTCAAGGCTACATAGCTGTGGCTTGTCAGACATGGCCCTCAGACATGAGGAGAGGGGCTCTACAGCAAGGCCTGCAGAGAAAGGGAAACTCATAAAACACGACAGATATCTCATAATCACAACAAACTTTCATCAGAAGATCTCAGCGGAAAACAGGCCAGCATTGCACATACCTTCCTGGTCTCCCCATCATTAGCTTCTATTAAGATACTGTGATGGGGGTTTAAAAACGGAAAGTTAGGAGATGCACTTCAAGATGCACTTGAAATTACAGTTTCATTTAAAAGCTTAGTGGTAGACATGTAAATTATTTAAGTCTAGGCAAATAAGTCTTTGGTTTAGTATATCCATAAGGAAATTTCTAAAAGCAGTGTAGCTGTATCTTAAAAAGACAAACCTGGACTTCAAAGAAAACTTTCTTTTAGGAATATTTGTATTCATCCTACTTCAGGCTCAGGGAAAGAACTGGGTGGCTTCTTATATACCCCCCTCAGCCTTATTTTTTATGATGCTGTATTCTAGTTGGACATCAGAAACTTCAAGATCTATGTTGATTGTGCGTTATGGAAAGGCATCTCTCTCTCTCTCTCTCTTTGCCCTGCCTCGTACCTCTCCCTTTCTTTGATAGGTCATCCCAGAAAATGGCTCTGTGTGAAGCACGTTGTTCTAAGCAGTGCTCATGTTCTTGGGATATAGGCCAGCAGAGGATCTGGAATGTCACAGTGACTGTGGAAAACCCATTGGGAAAGAAAACCGCCACGGATGTTTTTGATGTAAAACACAGAAGTAAGGTTTTTTCTATGTCTTTGTGTGGGGTTTTTTGTTGCTCCTTCTAAGCTTGATGCTTTGTGTCCCAGTTTTAAAGTATGAAAGTCCTTGATTTTTATCTTCACAGTTCAGTTACTTATCTGTCCTTGTGCTATAGTTACCTGCTCTCTCTTCAGTTTCAGCTTTGGAAATTTGCGTTAACAGTAGAAAACTTTACTCCAGATGTCAGATTTGGTTATTGGAATGACTCCTTAATGTTTTAAAATCTGCTGCTTTGATGAAGCTGATTTATGGAAGAGAAAGCAATATGATGCAAGGATTTGCATGGGGAGTTTAGGCAAAATATCTGTGTAGGTTACTTGGAAATTGGTGTGGTATTTGGTGTGATACACGTGTAAGAGCTATTGCTGGAAAAGAAGTGATGGTGCTATCTTTCTCTTCGTCCTAATATGGGACAGTAACATCCACTGTGCTACTGTAGGGGGAGAAGAGTAGTTCATCAGTGACAAAAGCCAGGTTATTCTCTGAGGACTATCTAATGGCTGTGGTTCCTTGTTCCCTAGTAGTTATGTCTTTTATCTCAGTCTGCCCTGGGTCACATAAGTTCCTTCCTGCTCCTGCCTCAAAACATCTGGGTGTTTCTTCGGTCTCCAGCAGTATTTCCAGTTCTCATTTTGTCTTCTAGTCCCACTTCAGTGTTCCCCAGGTCCTGTGGTTGCCTTACCTGTTTGAAGAAGCTGACAGGGCAATGGCCTAGGAGGCTGTTGATGTACCTGCTGCATCCTGGCACTGCTTCTTTCCTCAGAGGCATTGTTGACAATTTTACTAGCCATGCTTTTTTATATGAAGGTGCTTATGTTAAATGTCTCTCTGTGTTAGATTTGTCTCAGAGAGGCATGAAAATTCTAGAATTTGATTATCTGATTGTTTGGAAGGGGGAAAAAACAGGTCAGGAAAGTGGCGGAGTAAACTGTCAGGTTATAGGGAGATAACACAGTGTCATAAACTCAGTTTTCATGGGAAGTCAGACTAGAATAATTTACATTCAATGTGATAAGTACATTAAAATTTTACTACAAAACTCTTTTTCCTGTCTTAGTGATAGTTGCAAGTTGAAGAAATTACATACAATATGTGTAATGAGTTAAGCTTTTAAATCATGATTCCTGTAAAATCCTTTGTGTTTTTTCTGATCCTGCAAATATTTTCATTAGAATTTTCCTAACTTAAAGGATGATCGAAGGTTAAGGGAAGTATAAATTCATTGTTTCCAGTTTTGCATGTGGTAGTTTGGACCATCCGGATCAAATACAAACTCGAGTATGAAAGTCCTCAAATTATATTTCATGGAATAGTGTAATTCAATAATGTAATTCATGAAGTTTTAGGATAAATGGCCAGGGGTGTAAGCATACCCCTCACTTGCATTGCCATGTCCCCATATTGCATTGGTTTCCTCACTATTATACTGATAATGTGGGAGAGTTTGAGATTTAATTCATTTGCTGAATACCCTTACACAGCAGTAGAGGATCTCAGAAATCTTTTGGTAGAAGTAGCATTGGCGCTGTTTGCTGGAGGGTGACTACTGACAGGAGTCAGTGTTAGAGTTGTGAATAAAATTTCTGTCAAAGAGGCCTGATTCTGGGGTGTAGAAATGTGTCAAATGTTACCATGTTACATCAGGAGCTTCTGCCAAGCCCTGCATTAGAGAATTTTACTGGTTTGCAATAAATGTCTCTCTTCATTTTGTCCATGATGTTTTAAAATATTTCCAAGTCAGCACAAGGAGTTTTTTTAGACCTTGTGTGACATTTACTTACACTTACATTTTGAAATGAAGTTTTATAATTTATGTGTGTTTCTTCTAGATTAGGAGAAAAATGTGTGGGTTTTATTTGATTTTACTACTCAGCTAAAATATCTTAACATACTTTTGCATATGTTTTATGTTTTACAAGAGCTAACTCAGATTTTCCATTGGCAGTTTATCCCACTGCACCTTTACAGGTTTGGGAAGATAGTACAGATACAGAAATTACATTACATTGGAATTATGAAAAAAGTGGAATTGAACTCTTTTGGCAGACTGAAGTGCTCCAACCTGATGGCGAAGTAGAACTGGTATGAGACCTAAATTTCTTAAACAAAAGCATAGTGAGGATATTTCTGATGTGAAATTAAAAAATAATTCCCCAGCAATGCAGATACACTGTAAATCTTGTGAGCATATTGATATATCTGTTTTCTGGATTTGTTTGCTCCCAAACGCTGAAGTGATTTGGTGGTCCCTGTGGGCAGCCACTGTTGGCTCTAGTTTACATTCCAAACACTGCCTGTGCTCTGGCAGAAGTACATGGTGTGGCTGGTCTAGCTTTGTGGCTCAGTGCTCTGCTGGGTGGGTTGTGAGATCTCTTGAAGTTAATGAAAACACTGAAGGGCTTAATAATTGTAGAGTTGTATAATACATATTGTGTATATGTTAGCTACTGGTAATCTTGATTTGTTTTTATTGGTCATGTCATTTCACACACAGCAGAGCAGTGTTGAAGATTTCTTTTGTATTAGTCCAGGATCTTTCTGTGTGGTTTGACTGTAGTTGATGGTAGTGAGTCTGATTTCCAGTGATGGAATCCCAGAACAGTTTTTCTTCCCTTCCTCTTTGACCTCCTTGAAGATTATTTGAGTAGATTCCTTATCCTGTTCCACCTCTTCCACAAAAGGTGAGGTTGACAAGACTTTTTGCCTGTGTACTGTCGCTTCACTGTAGCTCTTTTCTGAGAAGGCAGCTTGCCTCTAGCACATTAAAAAGGCACAGTGAAGGTCACAATCAAGCTGCGTTCTGTCGTGAGTGTAGCTTAAGAGCTGTCAGATCAAGTGACCACCACAGTTGGCCATTGCAAGAGACAGTTTTGAGGAGAGGTTTAAAAGCATGCTGACTTTTTGACTCTTACCAGAACTCACTCTGTCTCTTAGGAGTGAATGGGGTGAAGTCTGGGAAAAAAAAGAACGGAAAGAAAAGATAGCTGTAGATAGCTCTGCATAGATCTGGAACAACATCCCACTTTTACATGAGAGGATAGCCCCAGACTCTGTGAAGGCAAGATCTCAGTAAATTCCCTCCTGGATGTAAAAAGTACTCAAGTGGAGGGTTCTCAGTTACTCAGACAGTTACACAGAGGTGACTTCCAGACCTAATTTTGGATCTCCCACTGTTTTGCTTTTGTGCGTTATTTGCTTTTTCTTTTTTTGATTGTTGTTCCGTGACTCTCTTTCCCAAGTGAAGTTTGACTGGCTCTTGCAAGGTCTAGAGGAAGAACTGTTTTCTCAGAGAAGAGCATCTTGCTGATGATGCTGTTCTGAGCTGTGCCTGTTGTGTCTTTGTGTTTTGCAGCACAACAGCTCCGACGTGGACTCACGCCACAAGCACGTCACGGTGCGTGGGCTGCAGCCGTACACGGAGTACACGGCCAGGGTGCGCTGCGGGGCGGCCAAGCACTTCTGGAGGTGGAGCGACTGGAGCCAACCCCTGACCATCAGAACAAAGGAAGGAAGTATGTCCAGCCTGTGGAGAAGCAAGTTTGAGGGATGTTCCTTGCTTGCCACCTCTCTTTGCTGTTTGTTGTTACTCTTCCGCTGTGTAGCTAAAGCAGAGGCCTGTTGCGTGCATAAAAGAAACACACTGAGCAAACTTCAAGAAGATTACCTGTCTGCTAGTCTCGGACATTTCATCCAGTGCAGGCAGTGGGAAAGCTAGTTGGCTGGGGAGATGGACAGACCGAGTTGCAGTGCCCTGTGAGGCCTGGAGGAATGGTGCAGAGGTGGGAACGAGAGTCTGGTGACTGCAAGCAAAGATTTTCTAGGGAAATTAACCAGACTTTAATTCAGAAAAAGGAGTGAAGGGGTAAAGATGTTGAAGGACAATATTTGGGCAGAACCTGGGAGTGGTGAGAAAAAGGAGGCGTTGGGAGTGGAATTTCTTCAAATGGGAGGAAGCAGTTAAACTGCCTACCATTTCTGCACTCAGAGCATTCTCGTTTTCTTGTTTTGTTGTATTTATTGCAGCTCCTTCAGGGAAACTGGACGTATGGAGAGAAATTACACCAGTTCTGGGGGGACGAAATGTGACCTTGTTCTGGAAGGTGAGACATCCTACAGAAATAGAAACAAAGCTCTTCATAAAGGAGTTGGAAATTGCACACATGATTTGTGTGCAATTGATGGCAATTCAATATGAAAACGTCTTTTACAAATTTAAAACAGATTGTATGTAAAATATCTCAGAACACATATAGGTGTGGTGGTGTGCTGTCCTGGAATTTCAGACATACAATTCTGTTTCTCTAATTATTAGAACAAGATAGATCCCATTACCAAGATTTCTGCATTTCCATTTCAACCAGTATGAATGTATGGAAACAAGTGTTTATATTCTTACAGAAATAATACATCCTGGTAGTTATTTAATAAGTTCTGAATGATCCTCTCTTATTTTTTCGGCAAAATTACTAAGTTACTGTTCTCTTCCTCCATAACTTTTATTCCCAGGAAACACCAAGTTTTCAAGCAAATGGAGAAATTATTTCATATGAGGTAACCTGGGAAAAGCTAGAAGATGGCTGTAAGCCTGAAAGCATCTCGTTTTCTTCAGTCTACAATAGCACAAGGATTTTCATTGATAACCATTCCTACAGAATCAGTATCATGGCAAAGAACAATGTTAATTTTTCACTTCCTTCAGTACTGATCATCTCTGGAGCTCCAGATAACAGTAGGAGTATTTTCAGTTATAATTACATTATTAGAGTTTTGTTTCTACCTATTTTAAGTCATAATTTATCATCTTGGGCAACAAATTACCCTTACCTCTTAACTTACGCCACTGCTACTTGAAAATTACGACTGTATTTTCTCCTGCAGGGTGGTAGCTGTTTGTTTATTAAGCTTAAGTGCACAGAGTGTCTCCACAGAGCAGAATACATTTAGCCTAAAACTGTGGCCTCAGTCCTGCAGTAGGTGCCTTGGTGGTGCAGCCAGTGCCAGTGTGATTAGCCTCTGGAACACTCTGACTCTAGGTTTCTGCAGCTGATTTTTTTGTGAGTGTGTTGTAACAGTTGCTGGATGGTTTCTGAGCTGTCAGCTTTTAGCGTGTGAAAGACCCCATATATCCTTCCGTGAAAGAATGCAACTTTTCTGTTATTGTTTCCAACTGGGTAGTGTAGGAACTGTATTGATCTTAATTTATGAGTCTGAAGTCTCATGCAGGACAATAATAAGAGATTCTGTTTTGTTCATTCCTAGGCACCGAAGAGCTTAAGGAAGGACGGGTTAATGGTACAGATGATGGCATTTTAATCTCCTGGGAGCCCAGAAGTATATATGACAGTTACATTATTGATTGGTGTAACTTTCCCAGGTTGCAGCCTTGCGATTTGCAGTGGAAGAGGTTTGGGCCCAACACTTCCAGTGCTGTGATCAGTTCAGGTGAAAGCGTATAAATTCATTGTTCTGACTGACATCTTTCTTTCTGACATCTTTCTTTCTTCAAGCTGTGGGCATTAATTGAATTTATAAAACAAATCATATGGGATATTGATATGTGCAGGTTCAGGTGTAATTCTTCAAAGGTGTGTGGTATCATGTTTTTCCTACCTAATTAGTTAGACACCACAAATGTACCAGCACCATTAAGCCTTGGAAAGCAGCATACTATATTAGAAAAGTCAACACAGTCTTTTAGAAAAAAACCATCTTCTGAGTGGCTTATAGCAGCATCTTGAAGGAGGATGGTGAGGTTAATGGAGGAGTTAAAATATTTTAGCAAGAGAGATGCAAAAGGGAGATGCAAAAACCTCTGTCCTATCTGTAACTTGGATCGGAAGTTTAGACTCAGGCAATTTAAACCTATGGTGTAGTGAGAGGTTTGGTGCTGTCAGTATGCCACGAAGGATGTATCTCAGCACCAGTCCTTGCTTAGGATCAGTTGCATGTGTTTTCTCCCAGTGGTGGCCAGTAGACCTAAATCCTTTCTGGCTGTGTGAAAGTTGCTCTGATTTGCTTCCACAGCTGTAAGAATTTAGCCTTCCTAGAGTCTCTCAAGCTGAGAGCTCACTTTGGAATGAAGCTCGTTTGAACAAAATTTGACTGAACACACAAATTTGCAATAAAGGAACTGCACCTCAATTCCTACAAACATCCGGAAACCTCTGCGTAATGAAGGGGACTGTGGTAGCACATGGGAGTGGATGTCAGTGAGGGTAACGTGGAATCCTGATGCATGGATATATGTCTGCATCAAAGTGTCCAAACCACAGCCTTTGCCTGTGCAAGAAACGTAAAGGGAATCGTCTTTTTGGTGCATTTGGAGTCTCTAGTGGAGTCACTTTGAATACTGTATGGCAACAAAAAATATATAAACCCCTTCCCCAGTTTTCTCTTTCAGACAGAATAAATGTGTTTCATTCGCATAATGCGCACCAAGAACTGGCTTGCCACGTCTCCTTCAGTTGCTTTAATAGCACAATAGCACTCAGAGAAGGTGTCTAATAGGTTATTGACCTCTGTAGGAAGCAATTAAATAAAAGTAACATGGAAACACAAACCATAACCTATTTTTGCTCAACTGTTTTCTAGCTGCATTTGTTCCGGGGGTGAGATACAAATTCTGCATTTATGGATCTGTTGCTAATAAGGCCTCCTTGCTGGAAAAGAAGATTGGTTATCTCAGGGAGCTGCGTAAGTTGGCAACATGTTTAGGGTTTGTGCATTTTTTAAATTGATCTGTCACAAATAGAATAAGTGCCTCCTCCTCCAGCTGGATAAAATTGTTTTTCTGTGTTCTTTTGTATCTTCAGTGAAGCATATAAAAGTTCTGTATCAACATACAGGCCCTACATGGAGGGCAGTGCAGTGACCAGATAGAGTCTGTGTTTATTAGGAGAGCTAAATGAAGCTGTGATTATCAGTCATTGCTTTGTGTATTATGTGGATGCATGAAGCTGACAGTTTTTGTAGAGAACTTTGGCTTTGTTCCGCTTTTAAATACAAGAAGGCTATAAACATAAGCACCACATGGGAGTGTGGATTTTTCAAATGACAAGAGAAAACACTTGAAGAATAATTGCAAGTTTAACTTGCTTTTCCTTTCTTCCAGCTCCTCAGCGTGACCCTAGTGTGAAAAAAGTTGACCTGACTTACAATTCAGTAACACTGTCTTGGGATTCTTATCTCACAAATGAGTCAGAGCTTGGTTTTGTAACAGGCTACCATGTTTATGTGTCACCTATACAAGGGAACTGCAATTTGAAAGGATCAAAAAAGCACATTCTTTCAGGTAAGTGAGCTCTCTACTACAGAAAGTTGCGTCATTGATACAGGTGAAAGGCTTGTTGGTATTCCAGCATCTTAGGAGGTTCGCATTAGGCAGTCAGTCTGGCTCATTTGGCCACCTGTAGATTACAGCACCTTTTGGTTTTGGTTCCTCTCTATACTTGATGTGCTGGTAGGCAGAAGTGATTCCTGGCTTTATGGAGGTTTACAGCCCCCATCCTGTTGTCCGTGACTCCTTTTTAGCTGCAGAAAAGACTCCTTTGGTAATACAGGAGGAGTTCTTCCTCTTGTGATGTGAGTACTGGATGAATGTTGAAAAACATCTGTTTGTGGTCTACTTGGATAAAAGTCGTAAGAAGCATGTTAGCCTTACTAGGATTTGGGGTATTTTAGAAACAGATGGGATACAGTTTATTTCCTTCAGAATTGGACCACTGTATAAATTCCCCATGCAGATTCTTTTCTAGTGAAAAGTATTTGTGTGTGTGCTCTACAGTGGAGTTCTTTCACCAGAACTGAGCTGTGAAGTGGCACAAAGCCACAAATTTGTATCAGACCTTTCTGTTTCACATGCAAAACGACTCCAGATGACTTTTCTCCATTTTAATTTTCAGATGTTTCCAATATGTTAAAAGAATATGTTTTATTTTTTTCCTTGCCTCTTCTTCTGCTTCGGTCATGTCCTGTGTTCTTCTGCTGATTAGACTAGTGCCAGGATGAAAAGCGTAGTTTGAACTGAGGGAGGCTTATGTAAAAGTTCTTGACAGAACTAAACTAACCATGTAAGTACCATAATTCTGTAAATAATGCCAGTTAGACTTTAAAGAGTTTAAATCAAAGATGTTCTGCTTCGCTGCTTCTGCTAGCAGACAAGGGGTGTGACTGAGAACAGCAGAAATAAGCTAACCCATTTCTCCCTGGGGTTTGGGAGTTGCACAACAGAGAGGCAAAAGAGCTTTTTTTTCGGGCAGAGATTTCTTGCTTTTGATTATCTTCAAAGAAATTGACATAAGCTTGAGGGCTGCAGGATTCTTGTAAGAAAAATAAATGGCATAACTCAAATCCTTCTGGTAAAATGCTCGAGGAAAAAGAAATAAAAATAGACAAGCTTCAGCCTTTGACCACAAGTTGTTAGGTGTCTGCCAGAGGAGGACCATGCTGCGGACAGCCCCCGTTAGAAGGGATGTGAGTTCAGCCCAGTGGCTGTGAGTCAGGATGCATCATGCTTCCCGGAAGAAAGTGTGCAAATTACAAAGAAGGCGGATTGCAGAAGCTTTGTTATTTCAGTTAAGTGGTTTTGTAATATTTTGGGTACAACTTATTGCAACCTTTCAGTACCTAACAGGGGGCTTATAAAAAAGATGGAGAGAGACTTTTTTACCAGGGCCTGTGCTGATAGGACGAGTGGTAATAGTTTTAAACTGGAAGACTGTAGGTTTAGATGAAATATTAGGAGAAGATTTACTGTGAGGGTAGTGAAGTGCTGGAACAGGTTGCCCAAAGAAGCTGTGGATGCTCTTTGTGTGGAAGCATTCAAGGCCAAGCTGGATGGGGCTGAGTAACCTGGTCTAGTGGAAGGTGTCTCTGTCCATGGCTGGGGAGATGGAACTAGGTGATCTTTAGGGTCTCTTCTATTGATTCTAGTAATTCTGTGATCCCGTGATTCTATCTTACCTATTTTGTTTTAGATGATTCAGAGCTATGTAAATACACAATTGAAAACCCAGAAGAAAAGAGATACACCGTGGAACACCTGATGCCAAACACAAAATACAGAATAGTGGTTAAAGCATTTACGGGTGGAGGAGAGACTCCGATTGTTAACTTTATATACATAGATACACCGTATAACTGTGAGTACTGGCTGTGAATAATGTCCTCTAGCAGAAGGATGGGGTGATTTAAAACATTATAGTAATATTCCTTTCTTAAGGGAAAGCATTGAATTCAATGCAACATGTGCTTGAGAAAGAATCCAACTGAGAAATGATAGGAGCGTACCAACATGGCATTTTGATACTTTTAGGTGGAAAGGGTTTTCTATAAATTTTAGAATGAGCCTAATTTACATCCTTATTTAAGTGTTACATCTTTCTGGGAAATACCTCAATATATGCACATTTGCATGCCTAGGGAGTCCTGTTTGTTGGAACTCATTGAAGAATTGTATTTGGATTTAACTGGTTTGCTAATACAGGAAAACCTACAGACTTGTGTGCAAACAGGTAATTCCTGTATTGACTCTTGAACTTCTAATGTTGATTCTTATTCTCATCAGTCTTTAAAACCATTGCTAAGTTCACTCCTTCATAAGCCAATGCAGAAGGGCTGTTGGCATGGGCACAGTAGTTTGCTCACTGGGCAGATTTGATCACCAAAGCAGAAGAGGAAATCACTTGCCCATGACTTTGTTCCCTTGAAAATACCAGTCAGCATGGTTGTGAAACTTAGGATCCAAACTGGAGATGCCTGGTTTTGAAAAACTTGTTGCGATTGGAGGTGAAGGGGGAGGGATAGGAAAGGGGGAAGCATTGGCTTATGCAAGGAGACTCCCTGTTTCAGGCTAAATACTAGAGCAGTGTCTGACCATCATGGCACTCTCACAGTTCTGCCTCTAACACACTGGTTCTAGCTCCTATCAGCCAGCCAGACATTTGTACAGCCAAGCAGAGAATAAAAACAAGAGCTTAATTAACCAAAAGAGATGCAAGAAGAATGTAACCTCCTTGCTGTGATGTGTGGCCTACCACAAACTCTCACAAACTCTCTGGCACAGGGCAGGAGGGCACAGGACAGGGCAGAGGGAGAGCAGGCACTAGCTAGTACTCCCCTCAGCCCACCTACAGCCTCAGCTGATTGTGAACAGCATAGCCCAAGGCTATCTTCTAGCTAGAAGGAAATACTGAGATCCTTCTATCAGCATAAATCCTTGGAGACTTGAACACTTGTGTAGTGTTTCTCTGGCTGTAGTCATCCAAAATGGAAGTACAGATGTTGTTCCTGTCTCACAGTTAAAATTTGTCTTCTCTGCGGGTGTGAGAGAAAACCTAAAACAATACTTAAATAAGGTTATCATTGCCTTAAGTTTTGTGAATTACTCTTACAGCTAAGGTGCCAGTATAAGTGCAAATAAAAAGCAATCTAGTAATAATTTAATTCTGGTAAAAGGAATCAAGGTCCAAAGGCTTACAGATGTATCCCAGAACTTCCAGCCAATCTACCTTGCTACCATGGACCACACAGTTTCACTGTTGAGTTAGTGGTTGACATCTCACCCAGACTTGATGTTATTTTTGCCCCAGGAACTCAGGCTATATTGGCTTTGACATGTGAGAAGTTAAAAACAAAAT
Source organism: Oreocharis arfaki (assembly GCA_013398015.1). Classification (NCBI taxonomy): domain Eukaryota; kingdom Metazoa; phylum Chordata; class Aves; order Passeriformes; family Paramythiidae; genus Oreocharis; species Oreocharis arfaki. Next base: position 651,861 of record VZRR01006745.1, on the reverse strand, counting down.
TTTAAACTATTTTTCTTTCACAGCAAACATGCTGTACTTTGTATTTCTGCTAGTGATAGTTCCAACCCTAGTAGCAGCTATATGCCACTGGAAGATGAAGTGGTAAGTTGTAATGCATATTTCTGTTGTAGACAGAGAATATAACTTATCTAATTCACAAATTACTGCTGCAGCTTGTTGCTTACAGCCTGTTATCATCTCTTCTTTTGGCTGTCTGACTGCGGGGATGTTTTAAGTACTTGGCTTGTGGCATTTCTGAGACACTGGTCATCTGCTGTTGTGCCTGTACACGTCTGTGTGTGGCTTCTGCTGGTAGAGTGTGGTAAGAGAACAAAAATGTCATTTGTTTTGCTCTATTTCCAGGGTGAAGGAGTGCTGCTGCCCTGTAATACCTAGTCCTAACAAGAGCAAAGTGCTGTCATTCAAAGAGTATAAGGTAAGATCGCTGAAAATCTAGAGTTTTTAATTTGTCCATTCTTTACTTAGTAGAGTTTCCAAAAAATACTATTCTTGTGTTGACTGCATTTAAAAATCAACTTCTTGTCAGTTTTTGTGTTGAGTACATTTAATCATTATACAAAAATTAACAGTTTAATATTACCATTTAGTGGAAAACTTTCCTTTTGACATTCGCGTGACTCTGCAGTGACCAGCTTTTATTGCTGTTTGTTAATGCAAAAAGCAAATGCACAACTGGAGAATAAATGAAATCTTTTGATCAGCAGGTGATTCCTCCACTGTTTCTGTTCAAACACCTGCATGGTCTGAACTCAGCAGCCCAGAGGATACTGGCCTTCACTGCAGCCCATGAGCTGAGTCTGCCCACTCCTGCCCCAGTTCCCTCAGGAGGACACTGCAGGGTCATCCACTTGCTGGCTCTGGGAGGATGCAGGGGGTTCTGCCAGGCCTGGCTGGGAGAACAGGATTGACAAAAGGCTTTCAGCTTCTTCTGTAGCCCCTTTGAACTGGGAGGTGCATGTGGGGGGCTCCTACACCTATGGCTGGCACACGTGGAGCTGCTGGTGTTCATTGAAAGTGGCACAAGAGCGAGGAGTGAAGCACGCCTAGCAGCCCCTGCTGCTGTCTTCCAGTTGCTTTTGCCTCACACTAAAACCAGCACACATCAAAAACCTGGCAAAGTGGAGGAGAGGGACATGGTTCCTTCTTCAAATATAGTCACTGTGAGTTTACTTAAAAAAGAAATCTCAAGTAGTCTGATAAATTTCACATAAAATACAGCTTCCATTGAACATCCTTGACATAGGTTTTCCTTCAAATTCATTTATTTAAAAAGTGCAAACTGAAAGAAAAGTGTAGTAATATTAGAATACCTCAAAGTAATCACTCCCTTTTCTCTACTCTGGGCTTGTTTATTGAGTATTTTTTTTTGTTTACTGATTCTCTTGCAGATTGATTCTGAGAAAGTGCTGAAGATAAATGACTGCATTCCTGATATTCTAGCCATGGACAGTAATGCTGAAGCTCAGAAACTGCATCCTGTTACCTGGAGCCCATTGTCTTCAACACCAACTGAAGAAAAGATTGATGGTCACAATTTTTCCTGGATTTACCCTGGTGAAAATGTAGCGAGAGACTTTCCACCCACACCTACACTTCAAACTCATACTTGTTTTGAGAATTTTGCTTATTCTTCTCCACTTGAGGCTGAATCTGATCTCTGCCAAATACCGGAGGCACTGGAAGCAGGCAAGACATCAGTGATGCTGTACCAGCCACAATGCTATTTAGATATTTTTCATGAGGATGCAGCCTCAACCACCAGAGAAACAGCTGAGAGACAGAAGAGTCTGAGATACATCTCTCAGACAGATGTGCACTGCCTGGGTGGGAGGCTTTGATGTTGTGTCCTCCAGTGAGTCCATCCAGTCTTTGGCTGCACACTATAAACGAGAATCTCTAAAACCACAACTTTTGATTAGGGCTCTCACAAGCCCAGCTGCCTGACTTCCATTAACATGGCAAAGCTGTTGTTTCTGGACTAGTTTTGAGTACTTACACAGGGTATATGTGTGCTGTGGTTCCATTACAAGTTATGGGCATTAGATGAGATTTACAGGCTGGTTGGTGGCTTGTATTATGCAGAAAGTTACATCACAGCAATCTGTCACAGGCTGATGCAGATAACTGCTTTATTTTGCAGAGATTAAAACTTTACTCACAGAGCAGAGGAGCAAATTTAACAAGGGGGAAGGTTGTTCTGCTCAAGGGCTGTATTTCTCTTTCAGTGTCCTGTGTACTTCAGCCAGCCCAGCCCATGGCTGTTGTGCTGCTGGGTGTGGAGCATTACCCAGCCCAGGCATTTTGGGGGCTGGGTTGTATTTTCTCTCTCTCAAACCATGTAAGGAGTCAGCGTGGAAGTGTTACCTGCACACAGTGTTGCAAATTCCTAGAAGATTCAAAGGAACTTTTGACTTCTGCGGGAGTGCTGCCCAGAGCGCCCAAAGCCAGCGACCATCCTGGTCTTAATTCACCTGTGTCCTAACCACGCTTGATGGGTGAAAGAACACGGAAGACAGATTGTTATAGGGAAGATCCTGCTTCCATTTCTCATAATCCGGGCTTCTCACAACTTCTGCCTTCTCTGCCTAAAGAATGACCCTTCAAAATCGTCGTAACTATACACTGAAGAGACGTAGGGTGTTAGTCTTCCTTTTCCAGAAGGACAGGTGCTACTATGGTATCTCTGCTTGTGCACATGAACTGAACTTTTGGCATGGACCCTTGTACTTCCTTAGCAAGCCCCAACACACCAACCACCCAAACCAACCAGCCAAGCAGACAGGCTGGTCAGAAGCACAGGTGTATGAGTGCAATTTGTGAAGAACATCATATTCAGGCTGCATACCAGCTAGGTCTTCCATCGCTACTTTGGCATGTGTTAAAAAAACAAAACAAACCAAAAATTTACTGTAACATTCAAAATCCTTTCAGTAGGCAGCAATGAATTTGGGCTTTCATTTTGATTTCAGAAAACTGTACATTTGTAATGAAGCAGTACAGTTTGAATTGTAGCTCAAAGTCTCATCAGATTTACCTCAGTGCTCAAGGAACCCTTTGGTTTTGCCTCCCTTTTGCTGTTTGGAATCTGTGACAAATAGATGGTTTCAGCTTACCAGCACAGCATAAGCAGTTCTCAAAGGTGAAAAAAATGAAGGGTGTCTGACAATTTGATGTGCAGCTAGTTTGCTAAAATGGAGTTACTTCCCTTCCCTGTGTTTAACTAGCTAATCACACTCCTAGAAACGAAGCAGCTGGAGACAGAAGTGAGTTCTGATACTGAACCACATCTAGTTTTCGTACTGTTGGTTACAGATACTTGTTGTAATGGCCACAAGCTGTGTTGCAGCAGGAAAACCAGTAAGACCTTGCAGAGCCTGTGGGCTCAGGCAAGCACTGACTGCAAACAGAGGGAGAAGTCTTCAGCCAGGAAAAGGGGAGGTACAAAGATACAGACAGAGATGGGCAGATGTGGTTGGAGGTGTCCAGTCCACACTGTGCCACGTCCTTCTGTGTGCACCCACAGCTGCAGGTGGCTCACAGATTTGAGAGGGAGAGAAGAGTTTGCAGCATGGTCCTTCCTTTCAGCCTTCAGCCAGCAGAGTAAGGACACATGGCTGGGCACATTTTGCTGCACAGCAAGAGAACAGGGAGGGTAAGGGAGAAGGCTGCTGCTATTTGGCAGATACATCCCAGAGAAACTTCCTCCCTTTATCTTAACTTCTTTGAGTTACAATGCATGTGAAAGCTTGATACTGCAGTATCAGCTTTACAGCTTGGAACACTTCTTCTCCAAAGTGCTTAATCAGATGTGTAGCTTAAAAGCTTTACTGCTGGAAAAAAGGCCAATAAACATAAGGGCCACATAAACATACTGCTGCAAAACTTCTGAGCTGTACATTTCAGAAAAAAGGTGTATTAATTCTAAAATGTTGAAAAGGTATCCTAAATCAAGAGTTATGTAGGTAGGGAATTCAGATACAGATGTCAAAAAAGAAAGATGTCTGTCAAAGAAACCAGAGTATTGCACAAAACATTTTAACTTCTGGCATTGCTGCAGTTCCCCGTGCCAGTGGGGACAGCTGCAACCAGGCACAACTCCTGCTTTGAAAAAGCTGCTGTCACTGAGGCCTGGCTGCAGCAATTCCACCCAGGAAGTGAATGAAGGGGTGGGTGTGAGTTCAGCCCGCCTGCTGAGTTCCCACCTCTCAGTCCCTTGGTTGCTCCTGGGGAGATGCTGCTCTGATGAAATTCCATTACCTGGACGCACGTTCCAGGTTGCTGGGTGAGGGAAGAAGCCGGCTCCTCTTTCCCTATAAACCTTCTGCTTCCTGGTGCTGACAGGTGGTGCTTTGTGAAACCTCCTGTGCATAGAAGACACAAGTGGAGAATTCCAGGAAGGATAATGCCTCTGTGACAGTCCAGGGGCACAGTCTGGGCACCAGAACTGAAGAATAGAGAAGTATTTTGGCATATGGGGGAAAGCGTGTATAATTTTTGTATATTAAAACATCTGCCTTGCATTAATGATTCAATGAATTCAACACTGTAATCCTTTTCTTTTGTTCATAATTCAAGTTTCACAGCTGTTGCTGAAATGCTAATACTTAAACCATCACATAACAGAAAATCATTCTCAGTATGTTAAACTTCTAAAATAAAAATGGTATGTGAACTATTAAAGAGTTTCTGTATCTTATAAAGCATTAATGTAGAATATATTCTTGACAAAAATCTTATTTGGGAAGCTTCTGATTGTTCTAGTTACCTAGTAACTTACAAATATAAATCAATTCCAACCCCTTTCTAATGCTGAGAGGTACATATGAGACCAGAACAACTATAAGAAGTTTAAGTACATTTTATTAACAACGCATCCCTTTGATAAGACTACGCTTCAGGAGGCCTTTAATGCTCATTGACATGAACTGTACACAGTATTACAAAAAAAAGAAAAAGAAAAAAGAAAAACACGAAAAAATCAAGGTGGGCAATACCATTTTGGGACAAGCCTCTGTTTAAATTATACACAGCTCAATGCAATATTCTTACGTAAAATATATAAATACTTTTTCTTTCTATGTTACAGGTATACAATATAAATCAGATTTCAATGTCTGTTCAGTGACCTACAAACACTAGAACCTCCAAATTTGTAGCAGCGTATTACTTAACAAAAAAAAGACCACACAGGACATGGAGAATAATTATTGAGATTTTTCTTGATCCTTCCCTCAGATCAGAATGATTAATTTAGATATCTCTGGTAATGCAGTTTTAGGGATGCTGACAGCCCAGTACTGGAACAATTTTTCAATTAGATTTACAAGGTGTAAAGCCTTTTCTCCCCTTTAGACACAGCACCTTGTGCTGAAACACCTTATTCGGTGGCAAAACGACGTTACATTTTTTGGCATAAATTACATTTTGCAAATAAAATAGTGTATTTTAAAAAGCAACTCAAACAAAATGTGCAATTTCTGCATGCTGTGGCATTGCTGTCCATCTACACTACAAAGATAATCCGAAGAAAATCCACATTCTTTAATGACTATAAATCTTTTAAAAACAAAACTATCCAGGGAACCAGCATTGGGAGTTGAACAAAACCCAAGGAGACTGGAGACCTCCAGAAAATCACAAACAGTTTCTAGCATGTCCACAAAAGTCTTTTGCAGTTCTAAGATTTCGCTCTCACATAATTTACCTTTCATAAGCACACAGTATTGGAAGTGTTACTTTAAAAAAAAGTTGCTGGACCTGCTTTTAAGTGGCTCCAGTGAAGCTCAGAAGTGAGCAGGACCTCAGAGCTTGGTGAGAATTCTTCCACTGTGATTGCTCCACCTGAGCTCGAGTTCACTTACGAGCTTTGCCAGCTTCCTGCAGCCCAAACTGCCAAACACCAAGTCCAGGGCACAGATTACAAAGCAGCAGCTCTTCCATCCCACACTTGGTTGTGGTTACTGTCTATTGCTTGAACAGCCACCTAACTCTTCAGGCACCTAAGAAAGGTGCTTTGGTTTTGTTCTCAGTCTCACTGCAAACCACAACTCTCTTTAAGACCACCTGTGTATGTTTCAAAGTAAAATGAGAAAAAGACAAGCAGGATTCTCACCAGTGCCTTATAAATGTTTGTAAGGGCAGCTTACCTTGGTGTGCTGAGGCACTGCACCCAAAACTACGGAATTATTTAGGACTCCACGTGGGGAAAAACCACCACCACCCCGCAGAGAGCACATTTAGCATAGTTTTGTTGAGTGTCAGTCAAGTAAGAACTTGTCAGATAAGGAAAAGCAACTGTTTTCAAGCACAACATGCCAGAGCCTCCCCACACAAGTTGGGAGCTTCAAAGCCTGACCATCTCCAGCTCCAAGTGATGTCCACAACAGCTGTGAGCATTCTGCATTTCCTAATTTCAGAGAGGTGAAAAGTTATCTTTCTCCAACAGGGGACACTCAGCACCCAGCCCTGTCCTCCTTCCCTCTGTGGAGAGGACCAGGCCCTCGTGGAGGTGCCTGGGTGCCTGTCAGTCACTCTCTGCCTGTATGAGCAGACCAAGAGAATCAGACAGCTGATGCCGACTGCGACTGGGTCCACAAGCAGCCTCTCGTTGCCGGAGCGGCTTCTGCCTCTGAGCTGTGGGTGAGCAAGTTGAGTGCTTGAGGAGTTTCCTTTGCCACAGCAACCGAACTGCATTTGTATATAGTGTAAGTGAATGCTAAACACATTACCATTTATTGAGCAGTATCACCAATCACTCAGCCTGGAAATATAAAAAGTGGGTGGTCTGTCAGCTTCCCTAGGAGAGGTGGAAGAGATTTTTTTATTAGGGTTAATATAAGCACAATCATTATTTACTACAGCTTTTTTTCAAAGTTTTATCATGATACAAATAAAACCCCAAAAGGAGGACTTTGAAAGGGACATTTAAAAAAAAAAAAAGAGAGAACTATAAAATTAGAAATTCACAGTTTACAACTAAGCCAATATAAATTTCCTTCAATAACAGTATCCCCTTCATTTGCCAATTAAAGTGAAACATCAATGTGAACCTAATGTCAGTGTGTAAATTAATTTTCTAGAAATGTATGTTATGTACAATACAGACTTTACATCCTTGATGCATACTTGTTGAAATCTACTGACACTCATACACTTTCAGAAGAAAAATCACGCTTTGTAACTGAATTTGCAGCCATAATTTTTTATGTCAAGTTTCTGTTGCCATGGATCCCCACAAAAGCGAGTAATTCAGAACACATGAGCATTTCAGAATGGAGATTCTTTCAAAAGTGTATTTGCTTACCTTTTTATAATCAGAGGCCTTCCTATGATGCTTTCTACATTAAGTGCTATGGGTAAAACTTAACAAATGAACAGAGGTGGGTTTTTTAAATACAGGTGATAAAACTTGTTTATTTTGCCTTAACTGCAGAAAAATAACATGGAGTTGTTTGATGTAACCCCATTTAGCTATTAAAACAAATCTCTTCTACTCTAGCCTAACTGAGGTAGTGTTTGAAACTACTGTATAACATACGCTATCCCCATTTGTGGGAAAACTACATTATTTTCCTTTGGAGTTTATACCACTATTTGGTCTACTGTGATTGACATTTTGGTTTTACAGAAGCATTTATTTCTTATGACCAGAAGTCCAATAGTTACTGGTGTGGTGTGTTTTCTAAACATTTCAAACATGTCTTGCCACACAGATGTATTATTTGTGTCAATGACCATAGAAGAGTTCAATCAGCTTCTTTTTGCTACTTTCAGTGGGAACTCATGAAAAGATAATGTTAGGAACTAAATTTGACTATGAGCAGCAACTTACAGTCTACTTTACCAGAACCTGATGGTATGCAGTGCACATAAGAATTCAGTGAAGTGATAGCTGCAAAGCAGTGCTTATGTGGCATGATGAAATTTCCAATAAGAAAAAATAAATTCTGCGTTTCACTAGGAATTGTGTGTTACTGTTCACAGGACTACTTATTGAAATCTCCAGTAGCATAGCTAGGAAGAACAGAGTTATGAGCATCAGGATAAATTTCACTTAAGTATTAATCTGATAATTATAAAAAATGGTAGAAGTGAATGGATAAAAATACGTTCTACTTAGTACAGTCCAGCTGAATTATTCACCTATATCAAAATCAAAGGGTAATCCCTTCTATTACAGGCATTCTAACAAAGGTGGCCATGCTACTGTATATACACATTTGCATATATTTGTACTACCTTTATATAAAGGCTTCTGAATCTTTAGATCCATGATAAAAGTGACAAGGATTCCTACTTTTTTTTTTTAGCTTGCACTTACTAGTTTAGAAACGGCACTAGTAACATGATAGAGGCAACTACTTCAATCATTACCAGTCACTGTATCATTTAACTTTTGCAACAAGTCTTAAATACCAGTACAAAATTATAAGTACGGCTGCTCCAAAATTTGTTACTTAAGGCTTTTCACTACAATTATTAGTACTATCTGATGCTTGATCACTAATCCATTCAAAATTCAAATAAACCTTTGTTTTTATAAAAAGCTGTTTCCGTGGAACTTGGAAAACACTCATACTTAAGTCTCCTCACAAAACCTGCAACGATTAAATGTTCAGTTTATACAATATTTGCTTATCTGATACAAATCATGCTTCTTAAAGGATTGTAGTTGAGTCAAGACCCACATTTGTACTATATGAGCATGAGTGTAGAAACTGCAAACACATGCACAGTATTCAGGGAAAACAATCTGATTTCAGCATTTTAAGTTTTAAATGACTTGGTTTTTTGAAAATCAAATTGTAGTGAAAATCCTTAACTGGTTCAGATAAGATACATGTATGTAAATGCAATGAAATCGAAGAGACTGCTAATAAAATGTCTTACAACTATAGCAATATTAAAATAACTTAATGAAACCTCAGATTCAGAGGCATCTCTTTCTGTCTGAAGTTACAAATCCCCAAAGTAGTGTTATAAACAGTACAAAAATCAACAGAGAAGGGCTAACATTAATCCCCTGGTGCCCACAACTACAGCATGGCTCCCCATTGCTGGCAGTGGAATGCACCCCCATCTCTCTGATTCCTGGTATCCAGGGTTTAAAAAGCAAGGCATCATTCTGCTTCTCTGGAACAGAATCGGAAGTCAATTAAAAATGTCTCTGCAAGTTGTCCTATTTCATCGTAATTTATGGTAGAAAATGAAATGAAAACTTGTGGAGGTGTTCAGTGCTTGGCTCTTGCATATACTGGTAATTACTATTATTAAAACTATGGTAATGTCTAACAAATCCCCAAAGGGCTCAAATGACTGTGCCAGTAATTGGTTGAGGAAGAAAATGTTTTCAGTTCAGTCTTCAGGTACCAGTAGTTTCTGGAAGGTTTCAAAGATGATGTTCCAAGCTTTTTATCCAGTCAGTGGGAGGTTGTCTGAGCATTTTGAAGTCTGTATGCAGAGCACTGCCTCAGCAGAGGTCAGGACTCAGCTGATGCATCGATTACTGGCTGCTTTGCCGGGGTTGCTAAAATAGCCTCTGCTTCCTCATGCATCTAAAAGGAAAGGATGGAGTATTAATATTGCTAGAGATTTTACTCAGGAGACATCATAAAATGGTTTTCTTTAGGATGTACCTATCTGAAAGCATCTTTTACTCAGGACATGCAAGCTGCACCCAGCCAGCCATTTTGGTACATTCAATGCATGTGCACCCTCCACTTACCTGCAAGAACTGAACATCTTGAAATAGCTCCTGAATGAACCTTCGGGATGGAAGTCGAAATGTACAATGTGCTAGCAAGTAGGACACCTCAGAGTAAAGGCATATGTCATCAAATGCTTGGGGATACTTCTCCTTAATCCTGAACAACAGAATAAACAAAATTTTCTAAGTGTTGAACAGATTTCTATTGTATTAAAAAAACCCCAAACTTTTCAATTGGATTGTCATCATTAATTCTTCAGTAATAGGCATTATAAATCCTAGAACTGACCAAAGCAAGAAAATCAAAACAGACAGCATTACTTTCTACAAAACTGGAAGAAATCTACATTAATGAGATGAAACAGAATATACAACTTGTAAGTTGTACAGAATTACTATGATTGCCTAGTCTTAAAATAACAGACTTAGAAAGAGAACAGTGTATCACATAATTGACATCCACATGTACAGCAGTCATAAAAATATTAAAAAAGATTAAACTAATCTTTTAAACCTGTAATCATTTTTAAACTAAACCATGCATTTCTGCATATTCTTTCAGATGTTGTCAGTTTCCAGTGTCACTAGTCCAGAAATCTACAGGTTATAACATTTAATCCCTGGATTTATATTCCTATATTTTAACTTTTTTTAAAATAAATTAATTTCAGTAGTTGTACTCTTGCTTAAAGTAGAGTTGTGTTTCTCAAGAAGTTACTTTCAGTTTGTTAATGTAAATATCTGTTATCCAGAACAAATTTTAAAATATTAGTTTCTTTTTAAAGATATATGCTATACTAGATATGTAATCAGTACTGTTAAATTACTGATTTTTAAAAGTCTGGTTAAGAGTAAAATATTAAACAGAGCAAAAATGTTAAGATCATTTATTGAGCTTCTACATTACATTCAATCATATCTGCCTGACAATTTTTGTGAAGTCAGATTATTCACTGCCCCTGAGGCCTTAAGAGAATACATACGACTAAATGTTGCTCAAGCATCTGTAACATATCAAACTTACGTCAGAAGTCCAGTTTCATGGCCCTTAGTTCCTACTGAACTGCTCAAATTAATAACTAAACGTAAGACCTCTTTCCGCAGAAGTATCCTGCACACTGGTGTGTCATCTGGGATTGACTTTACTCCTGGAAAAACAAATCAGTGTGGATTTAAAGACAATTGTCTTTGGCTGCACTGATCTTATGCCACAGAAGCCTGTTAATGCATTCCATACACACATACTAACATGTATTCTGAGCTATCAAAAATATTTCTATTGAAATGAAAACTTAAAACACAACTATTTTCAGGAATTTAAACAGTTTACGTTTTCAAAAATATTTCTACCATTTCAAAGAAAAACCTGCAAGATAAAGTTACAGTGGTATTGCTACCACTAAATCATGTTGCAAACTGGATGAGCTCCTATGAGATAGTGGAAAATTTAAAAACCAGCTACTTTGTAAGAAACCATCATAATTCAAAATGTAATGCACAAGTATATAAAAAAAAGTCTTTCTCTTCACAGTAATTCAGTAATTCCTGGAAGTCTTTTTTAAACTAACATCAGTGTAGAAAAAAAAAGAATCAATTTGCTTGTAATGTCAGGTATTGAATAACCTGCAGAAATGCTGTACAGTAAAGGGATAAGAGTTTAGGACTATGTTCTCCCACCTGGAGATGGATGACGTTTTTACTCAGATTTTTTCATTTTTTGTCTAATAAAGAGCATTAATTTGTTGCAGTGTACGCAAGTAAAATGTAATTTTTTCACAATGCCTAAAATATACTTTATTAGTGATAGTCTCTAATAATCCTAAGGCTTTCAAACTTACCTAATACAAGCTCTGTACTCTTGGTGCTGCTGGCTGAACCATGGGATACTGCATCACTACAGCCTGAAATTCCAGAAAATTTGGAGGAATGCACATCTAAGTGATTGTGAATGGTCTGCCCACACCAGTCAGTATATGGAATGTCTGAAAAATCTGACATGAACAAGATGTTGCACCTTTGTTAGTCGCGCTTTTGTTTCACGTGCTTTTGTTATTTTTCAACAATGGCAGACATGCAAGATACTGATGCACTAAGTACTATGCATAAAATCAGCTTGCAACTAGATGGTGGATTTTGGACAAATCATACTAAAACTCTTCCAGAACTGATTTTTCTTTTTAATCTTAAAATACACAAGTGGAGTCTTTTCCAGCCACTAATGGAAGCCTAAGAAGCAATCACACATAGTGCTGCTACCGAAGTATCCGTGCTCTGTTTTATGTAACACAATACAGATGCTCTTGCACATGCAGACTTCCTTTCGTTCACAAAACTGTCACAGGTGTTTGCAGAAAGGGCTCTGGCAAGAGCCAGGCTCTGCTGCACCTGTAACTACAGCTGGGATGTTATTTGCTATCCCTTCTCACTACCGAACTCCAGCTCAGCTGTCTGAGCCATTCCTCATATTTGTGCATCACCCCCCTGCCAACGCTGCTACTAATAAATGTCTAACACTGTTGTACAACAGTGAAGATTCCTACAAAGCATCCACTACTGGATTATCTTTTCATCACAGACATTGACAAAAGGCGTGTAACTGCAAGCTCTGCAGAGGAGGTTAGAAAAAATAACTCTGAATCTCATCTGAATCTCAAAATATGAGAGAAGATGACTAAATCCCCGAAACTACAGCTCAACTTCAACAGACTCCGCAGATTTCCTTCATTGTATTTTATGGCACAGACTTGATTTGATGTCAGTCTTTTCATTAGTTGAACAGCAAAATGTCAGTTTTCAGAACAGGCATTTTAAGTACTAAATAAGGTTTCAAATTTTGTATTTTGACGTGCTCTTAGAAATATTTAAAAGAACATGCAGGCACCTACTCCTACTAACCCTAAAAAGTAGCAAGCTGGAAATGACCAGAGCAATACCACTGGTCAAATAATTAGCTTATTAGAGAAATAATTTTAAGGTCAATAGTCAGTTATACAAAAACCTTTCCAGATTAATTTAAAGATGAACAAAAGCCAGTATGATCACTCAGTTTTATCACACTTCCCCAGAAGGAATACTAACCTGCACGATTATATGAAGAGCTCACTTTGGTGTTAGGCTGATAACCCAGAATCTGAATGCACACACAATAAAGACAGTTCTCATCTGTGTGCTCCTGGAGCCCTGTGTCCTCTGTACCTTCTAAGAACTGAGAGGCATCTGAACGGCTGGTATTCATTATTTCAGTGAGACTGATCTGCTGGCGGAGCATCTGAAAAGGGCTTTTGACAACATCACTCGCACCTGATGGAAGACCTGTAGACAAGATTTAGTTACCAAAAAACCCCAATAAAACCAAGCAACCAACACTAACTCTTTCAATTAATTTCCACTTTCAAGCCTTTTAAGGCTGGGGATGGAGTGCATGTGAAGACCTATAAAGTTTATTTTTGAGTGGTTAAGCTCCCAAGATTGTTAGCATTTGAGAAAGAGACAAAACATTTTAGTCCCAGATTATTATATGTAACAAAACATTGCAAAGGACAGAATTCAACCTCTAAGCACACACACTGTAAGAAGGTAAGTGGTAAATCCTGACATGATATCAACATTACTAATACCCACGTAACACCAATACATTACCAATTTTTATAGTTCAAACGAGATTAATAAAACAATATACCAGATGTTGGAATTACACATGCACCAACGCAAATATAAACACAATTTAAAAAACTGTAACTTAGTGGCCGTGACAGGAAGAAACTAGACTCAGCAATGCAGAAACAAGCAGAAGACACTTTAGTGACATGCTCTTCCCTGGGTGGAAAAAACAAACAAATACAATTTTGAACAAGAGTTACGTTACACTGAAACTTAGCAAACTACAGAAACATACCTCCAGCAAAATCAACTTTGTGTATAATATTAATATGAAATTGAAAAATAAGGTAGGACAACAGCTATCCTAATAAACTATTAAAAAAACAGTGTCAAGGCTTCTTTTTTTCAGTTGAAAAGACACATAACAAGACCCTACAGATTTCTGACTTCTCTGGAGTAAAAAGGAGCTTCCAGAGCCAGCCAGGCATTACAGCAATTGCAATTCTCTCGTCCCATCACCTTCATTGATCAATTGTCATGAACACATCACAGAAAGACAAAATTTGCTTTCTGAAATACACATCTAACACCATTAAAAGTTCCTACAAATAATGTGTAATCAAAGGGAAATAGTTCAATATATGGTATTTATATTTTTCTAAGCTTAAATTTTGTTACTTCCTTTAATACACTATCACTACGAGTCTTTGAGCAGCATTAGCTCACATTATCAGAAATAAGCAGGCTTTCCTGCTTCATTTTTAGAGCAGGACCAAATTTTGAAGCAACACATTAGCTCAAACGAAGCAGAACAGGGAATTAACGGCCTGCTATCCTGATTCCAGAACACAGTTCTCAAAATTTAACAGCTAAAAATGATGTTTTCTGTAAAGAAAAATTAACAAATGAATCAACAACCCACCCAATATAACAAAAAACAACAGACAGCTACAGGAGAAGAATAAAACCAGTACCTCCTCCATCAGATGTAAAGACCCTAGATCCATGCTCATCAAATGGAGGTGTAGTTTTCTTCTGGAAATATGGAGTTTCTTTTACCTGGAATACCCAAGTGAAAATTAAAATTAACACACGTAATAATCAAACACAAATAAAAATAGATTTTATGAGGAAATTAAATGTTTTCTAGCTTTTACTTCAGGAAAAATATATCATTAGAGGAGGAAATTAAGAATGAGTTCCTAAGTACTAAAGAAAAGCCAAATGAGAAAAATATACATTAGTGAATGAACATGTATTAACAAAGGCTTATGAAGAGTTAGCAAATATTAAAATGGTGGTGATAGGCTGTAAGGAAACCAGTGACCCACAGTGGCTAGCCATAATCTGTCCATGATCCCTCTACACCACTGGAGACCTTGGGAATGAAGTACAAAAACAACCAGGACATCTTAAATGCTGCATGTAGGAAGTACAGTTGAGGCATGTCTCAACTACCAAAAGATCTAAGAGAGAAGAAATGAGGTAACAAATATGCCACAAATACTGTGAAGGAAAAAGTAGTAATTTCACAAAGGAAAAACAGAAGCATATACATGCTATAACATGCTTTTGCTCTATGTTGAGCAATTTTTTAAAATTAGTAAGAAGGTTATTTAGATTTGAAAGGCATAGACTAAGTAAAATAAAGATAAGGAAGCCCACTTCTACCTTCGACATAGACCATATCCTGGTTTTGATAATTAAGCAACAGAATATTAAGCCCTATGATGCATCGGTTTGTTAAATGTGAATGTGTTTCTACCAAGTAGAAAGACGAAGGGAATTGCTAAGACATCGAAAATAATCTTTTCTAATCTTCGAATCTAATCTTCTGTATCTTCGAAATTAAGTAAAGACAATATAATTTATTGCTATAATGCTATATTTTATATAAAAATAATCTATTATTTAATAGAGATCATGGTAGCAGGGAGTTAACTGTGTGATTATACACATAATTTATAGGTACTGATGAACATACCAATTATTGGTTGGCTAAAGTGGAATTAATGAATGTCCACAGACTATGCTCATTTTAGTATAAAAACCAGATGTCAACTAAAAATCTTATGACAGCAAATTTATGTCACTACTGTTGAACACTCCTCTAACACAGTCTTTGCCATTATTTGCCGTTAACACAACCTAGCCTAGTGATCCTGTGTAAACAGGTTAGAAGAACAGTTAAAAAAAAAACCTCTCGTTCTCCAAAATGCGTTTCTTTAAAGTACCACGTCCATTTTTCCTCATTTCTCTAGATTTAATCTATTCTTATGAAAAGGCAACAGTTGACTGCCTTTCAGTATGAAAATGCAAATAAACTAAATCAGTTAACACATACATACCTGAAATATTTCGTTGATATCTACTGGGAGAGCAAGACCAATATAATCATCAGAGCTACCATAGGTAGCATTAGAAACCATGGAGCGAACAGAGGAGGAACGCTGAAGTGTGTTTTGGTTAATAGGACTTAATAAATCTTCTTTATCTAATGAAGCATAACTTAAAGCTTTCATGAACCTGTAACATTGAAATAAACAAATCACAATTTCAGTAACTCTCTCATTCTGGCACATTAAAAGTAAGAAGAGCTGCTGACACAAAGACCATCCTCATCTTCCCACTGTAGATCTCAGGAGTTTGTTGGGACAAATTACAGCTATAGGCTCATTGCTTTTTCTGCCTCATACTGTCTTGCATAGTTTGGCAGTTCCTGGAATAAAAATTTCTTTGTAACTTGGTACAGGAACCCCTGCCCATCCTGCAAACACATGAATTTTCTTCAACATTCTAGCTTTGAATATGTACAGCCCAGACATAGCCAGTAAAGATTTGGGCTTCTAAACTCCTAACTACCTAATTTTGGAATGCACCTATGCACTGAACATGTATTTCCTGGATATTCACAAACTCTGAGCTGAGCAGGCACATCCCTGCAAAGGCACACCTTGAGCCTATCAGTGACACACACAAGGAACATCTTTTCTCCTGTACTCCAAAGGAGCTACCCATTAGGTCACCCAAGCATAGAGGAAGTACTTGCTCAACATGAATGCATAAAGAACAAACTTAAACCTGCACAGTGAGCAGAGCTGACTGTGACAAATACCTTGAAGAACAAAGAAAGAAACAGGATGGGAAAATGAGGTAGGAGAGAGGAAGCTGGAGAACATGTTCTCAGTGCTGACCAGAGCCCTGATGACAGAAACTTGACATTTGGCCACCTGTCATTTTACTTCTCATCAAACATAAAAACCTAAAAATGTTTTCTGCTAATCAATCTATGTAAATGGTCTATATGCAGTGGATTAAAGCTTCCTAATAAAAAGACACACCTCAGGAACAGTGAATTTTTATTGCAAATTATGATACACTGGAAGGTAAAGTGAACATCTGATTTTTTGAATTTCTGCCTTGAAAGTAGTTTCCTATCAATTTTCTATTTTAGATTGGCAATAGAGAGTCCTCTTATACCTACAGAAGGGATTTATGTTGAGATAAAATTAAAATATCAAAGTACCACAATGTAGTGTTCAAGAAATTATTATGCAATGGAAATGCACAAAATACAACATAGAGAATATCAACAATTTTCTTATTACTAATTCTGACCAATGGTAGTGACAGTACCAGTGGACTCACAACAGAGGTCAAGCCATACTTCAAAAAAGAGAGGGAAAAGACCTCAGGTTTTGCCAGAGGAGGTTTAGATTGCATATTAAGAAAAATTTCTTCACTGAAAGGGCTGTCAAGCATTGGAACAATCTGCCCAAGGAAGTGGTTGAGTCACCACCCCTAAAGACATTTAACAGATGTGTAGATGTGGCACTTAAGGACATGGTTTAGTGGAGGAATTGGGAGTGTTGTGTTAATAGCTGGACTCAACCCTAAAGATCTTTTCCAACCTAAATGACTGTGCAATCGTAAGACTCAAAAAGTTACCAAATGCATTAATATTTAATAACAAAACATTCTACAATTACTTTCAAATAAGAAGAGAAGTATTAAACCTAAATGTTTGTCCCTGCTTTTCCTAGAAAAGCTAACAGATAAAGCATTAGCAGTGATAAAGACTACCAAGATTTTATGAAAGAATGTCTGCAGGTGATAGGATGAGAGCCACGATCAGGGTCCAAATATGCACGTTAACATTTCTGGTTGGGCTTTAGAGACAAAAATTTAGAGAAATTTAGCTTCACAAAATTTATGCAAAGAAAAAGGCTTTTTAACCTTCTGAATGAAAAGAACAACTAAAAACATTGCAAAAGTAAATCAATGGCTGTTAGTTGCTACTAACACATGAATCTGTCAATAAAGCGTAAATGAAAGTTTTCTGAAGACTGACAGAAAAAGTGATTTGGCAGATAAAAAGGACAGAATTTTTCTTTCTAGTTTATTATTTAAAAAGCTGGAACAGTACTAGAACAGTAAACATACTCTGAATTTATGAATAAACAATCTGAAATTACAAGTACCATAATTTTTCAGTGGAGACACAGCATAACCAGCAAGAAAAACACATGTACTAGTTTCACTGCAGTCTTTACAATCAATTACAATAGCAACTAACACAATCTGAGTATCTCTTTGAGTATACATGTCTGCAATTATTTAACCTTCTCAGAGATACAAGCACTCCAGATATTTCAGTGTTAAGCAGGTCAGCTCAAATCCTTGACTCTATCCACTGACACAAGAGAACAAGAACAGCTAAGCACCAGGAATAGCCAGTATGACACTGCGTGCAGGATCAAAGTCCACTGCAGCAAGGCTGCTCTGCACATCAAGGGCATTACTGCAAGGAATGCTAAAACATCACTTACAGCCATTACAGAACCTGTACTACCACTGAAATGACACCCACTTGTTCCTGCACTAGCACAGGATGCCAATGACATAGCAAGGAATGGCACTTCCAATTTCCAGGATAGTGCAGGTTAACTACTAAATCATCCTTAATCGAACCAACATACTCAGTCTAGTTCTAACTTACTTGAACAAAGGCATCTTTCATGGCATCTTTCCAGAATGATGTGAAAATACCAGCAAATGGATGTTGCTTTTAATCACGTCATAGACACTCAACTGGGTTTGAGGAGGGCAGCTCAAGGACTGAGCACTTGCTGTTCTCTGCAGTAAGATGACTCGTGTACCAGTAGCATCTCCTCATTCTCTTACTTGAGAGATGATAAGGTAAGAACAGAGATAAAAAGTGTCTTTTCCCTTTCACCAGAAATGTGAAAATCCGATGCACTAGCTAGAAGATGATGCGAAGGAAAAATTTAATACAAGCGCTCTTAAGGTTATTCAGCAGTGACTGTTGCAGCTGGGAACAGTGTCACTGTCAAGAGCTAGACATCTTACGTAACTACCTAATTAGTCTTCAGAACATCTAATATTGCTCAAAAATAAAGAGGTGACACTGCCATCTAAAAATAAATGCTATGAGTAAAATCTTTGATCTGTTGTAGCTAAGAAGCCAAAGTGACATTCCTATCAGTGGTACCAGTATCTCATCACTGGCCCTCAAGGCCACAGTGAACACAAATATAGCATACTGGCAGGAGTCCCTGTCCTAAAACCTCTACAAGTGACATCGAGAAAATTCCCTTCTGAAATATAGCTCTGACTTCATGGGCAATTTAGTGTGTTTGCAACTTTAATGTCAGCAGCTTTAATAATGTCTGCAGTGCAACTGCATTTTTTATATTACAGAAGTCAAAACAGGAAGCAAATGTGATAAAAGGAAACAATTTGCTTTGTCACCAATAGCATTATAAAGGGTTGAGCACAGCTATGAAAGCTGGGCTTCTCTGACAACACTTCCAAAGCTGAGAACTATCCTTTTATTATTCACCTAATACCAGTACTGCCTTCAGTGAAGTCATGAATCACCTTGCAACAACTGTCCCTTTTAGGTGCAGATAGAAAAAAATACTAGGAAGATACTGTTCTTCTTAAGTTGTTCTTACAGCACTGAAGTAAGAAATGAGCACCTAAGAACTTCTTACCGGCTTGGGGTTAGTCGAGAATCCAGGCTGCCAGACTTCATGGTGATAGTGTCAGTAAACAGCACATCCTTTGCTGGAGATGCCAGGGCTTCTGAGTGAGACAGTGAGGGATGCATCCTCTGCTGCTGTAGGCGCTTTAGTGTAGCATAGCCAAATGCATCTCGAGAACTTGTGTAGCTGAAGTTATAGTCAGCAAGACTTTTTATCGTAGCAAGAGAAGGAGCTTTAAGAGACTGGGCTCTTCTGGGAAGGGTATGAGAAGACCCTGGTGGAACCAGGGATACAGAGTTGGATTTTGAGAGAGGCAGGTGGTTAGACTGTGGTGTTGAACAGTGACTTGGTTTAACTGTTTTTGTGCTTACCACAGTACTCAAACTTCCGCAGTCAGTATCTACATTTGTAGTGTCCACACCTACGGTCTCCCTTGAAGGGCTAGAGCTCATTGAACTTATGCCACTTGTTGTGGTATCTGTATTAAAACTCAAGCTACGACTCTTGAAATGTGTTTGTGTAGTACCATCACCTATTAGCCTTTCTTTGCTTGTGTTTTCCCGATGAATTTCATTTCCAAGACCTTTTGGCAGCTTCAAATCATTTTCTCCAATACTCTGGGTACAATCAGTATCTTCCATATGCTTACTTCCAACAAAAGACGTTTCTAATCGTAAAGTCTGGATTTTTGGAACCCTGAAAACAGGGTTCAATTCTTCCCCAGCAGGAAAGTCTATGCTACCACTAGGTTCTGTTACTGTACGATTCCGCCTCAGGCCTGATTTACTGTCAGATGATGTCAGCTTCCCTCCTTTTGGATCACTGCTACTTCTGTGTTTTTTATTAGGTAGAGTAAGAGAGTTTAGAATACGATTTTTCACAAGTCTACTAGAAGAAAAAAAAGGAAAGGGACTACGGTCTTTGTCCTTTGAAGGTCCAGGTCTGTCATAAAATATTTGTTCTGCATCTTCAGTAATATCTAGGAAGAAAGTACTGGTGGAAGTACTACCGAAACGGTCATCCTCCATGATGAACATACCTGAAATTATAAAAGACTTTGTCACACAACATAGGCATTTCTTCAAAGTCTACAAACTATGTTGCAAAATAGGAAGCCATTCTATAGAAGCCCAAGTGGGAGTCTATGCAATTTACTACAACTTTAATTCCTCTTTTCTTTTTCTGCAGAACTTGTTGCACATTACCCATCTTGAGGAGTAATTGAGCTGAAGGTTTCATTGCTTCAAAAGAAAAGCCCCACTGTCTTATTTCAGTGCAAACATCCAGCTACTAGGATTATA
Organism: Oreocharis arfaki; assembly: GCA_013398015.1. Classification (NCBI taxonomy): domain Eukaryota; kingdom Metazoa; phylum Chordata; class Aves; order Passeriformes; family Paramythiidae; genus Oreocharis; species Oreocharis arfaki. The sequence continues at coordinate 631,225 of VZRR01006745.1, read as the reverse complement.
ACCAAAGCACTCCTTTAGTGATATCTAAATATAGTATATTTCTTGATTTAAATTCCAAGTATCCATAGCAAAAACAAAACGCACTAGGTACTTCAAATACACAATAATTTAAATACAGCAAAATTCTGGGTGTGTGCGCACACCCTGAGAACATACTTGTTTTCTAGAATATTCCTTTGAGGACAGTCAAGTGTATCTTTATACCTAAGCATGGAGTTTCTGCAGCATGTTATAGCAAACTGACATGACTCAACATAAAAATTAGTAACTTAACCTCATGTGAAAATTCTTCTTCTATACCAGATGTGAAGCTAAGACACTGTTTTACTCCCTCTCACTTATTGGCATCTCACTGAATTCACATAACTGTCCTATTGCTTGTACTCTTTCATTGCAAGAACACCTTTACACCATTGGTCTGAACCTCACCCTGCCAAAAGGCTGGTAAGAGCACCAAAATGCTGTTTGTGGTGGGCTGGGCTCTTTGCGGGCTACTTTTGTTTGCTTTTTCATTTTTCTCTTGTTTGCTTGTTTTGGTGTTCTGGTTACTTACTTGATGGAGCAGATTCGCTTTCACTGTTGTGCCTAGAACTGGTCGACTCAGAGTTCAAGCTAAGAGTGCTAGGTATAGAAGAAAGTTCATTGCAGAGCTGCTCCATGTCATCAGGAACCACTGGCCAAGGCTGCCTACGACTGTGTCTCACTGCATCCCAGTTGTGAAGCTTCAAAATGTCACATCCTTGTTTAGTTTTGGCTATTAGACCAAGCACGTAGACACAGGTTCTGTATTTAATGTACATGTAGAAAAAAGAGCAACAATAATAGCACCTAATTTAAGTAAACTCATTTCACTTTTGAAAGGAACAGTTTCAAAGCAATTCAGCAGAAACTTTACAAAACTGACAAACAGTATATTAATTTTTATTTGTAAATGAATGTAAGCTTAAGAAATGCACTAAATTATCTGAGAACAATATACTATTCAAAAACAAAAACAAATTATCACAAGAGCCTGATTACCCAAAGTAGAAAAGTACCTTTTGAAAAAAAGGCCAAACATTAATGTAGTAGCAGTATTAGACAAAATACCATCTACTTATGCTTTTAAATATTTTAGAAAAATATTTAATAAAATCGATGGAATAATAAATTCTCACAGAGATCTAAGCAGCGTTTTGTTTTATATAAAAGGAGAAAAGTAGTATCTATCTTTTTTCATCTATTTCATTTGTTTACTGCATGTTCTTTCAGACTTCCTACACAATTCTGCAGCTGCATAGAACCGAAATTGATACTCAGTCATCAGCGACTTTAATAACTGGTTTCCAATAAAGTACAAATCTGTATTCATGTAAATCAGGTAAAGCTATTTGAAAACTGATGGCAACTACCATTTGAAAATTTTATGTATAAATCAGATACACATACCCTCTAACAGACAGAACCTCACAATGTTGAGCAAGTGCCATTATATCGGGAATTACATTCTCCTCTTGAAGCAAGTTAAGACCCCAATTCGATGATCCAATATTGCCCTGGAATGAAATTTGTCAAGTAAGTTTTGATCTTAATGTGATCTGCACCACTACCCGTGTAAAGCTTTGACAATTTTGTTTGCTGGTAGTAGAGTTTGAAGCCATATCTTCTCAAAGCAATTAAAATATCTGAGCACCCCTTCTGACATTTCCTACTTGTGCTAATACAAAAATGCAGTCAGCACACTGTGTATAATAAAAAAAGCTGCTCAAAGTTGGAAGTACTATGTACTCCTCACTTTATCAGTTCTACTATAGCCTGCAGCATGATTTTGGTTTATTCATTTTACACTCATCTTACACAGGCACCTTGTTCTGTATCTACAGTATCTTCCAGTAATAGTCACCTTCGACAAATATTCCAAAATTAACTTTGGGGAAGACAAGAAAGATGCAGCTGAGTGGCAAAGCGCATTTAGGAGCGTAACTTGGATACACACCAACACTAGGTTTTTTCCTGTTCCAAGTACCAGGGTGTCATAACCACATGGATCAACACTGGCAGCCAACTTCCTAGCAGAAATATTAGGGACTACCACAGTAAATGCCTTAAACTCAGACCATGGCAACCAGTTCCATACTAATATTCATATGGCAATGTGTTATTGTTATTTGTTAAAAAGAAAAAAAGACAAAGTGATTATTAAAAACCTCAGAACAAAACAGGTGCAGTGAACCATTTTCAAGTGAAAGCACAGTTACGGAACAGAATGCCAACTTGAAAAATTCACATATTTTCTGAAAAACCCACTAATTTCTTATTTTTATAGAATTTTGCTTAGTTATTTAAGAATCAACAGTTATAACAGAACTAAACACCTGCAAAACTTTGTAAATCTATTACTAACCAAGGCCCAAAGGGCTGCTTTCAGATGCTTAATTCCTTCCCACTTATCCAGCATTGGGGAACGAACAGTGTAACTTAGATCTGTAACAATGTTCTGAAGGAGAAAAACAGAAGAAGAAAAAACTAAGTTGAACATGAGTAAGAGACTTCAGTCACATAGGTTCTCCTGCATTTATAGTAAAAGCTGAAGCACTAACTTAAATCATGCACCCTAGGAAGAACAGTGGTAATTCTGGAGTAATAATCATAAATTAACAGCAGTGATAATGCAGGAAGAAAATTTTAATGAAATCACTGATTGCATGAAGTAATTTCAAATTTTATAAAGACGATGGATTACTCAAACTAACACACTGCAACACAGATATTTTCTCTTGAACTTTTCAAAGAGCATTGTCAATTCATTAAATCATTTTACAAACCCACATTAAGAGTGAATTTAAGCAATTATGGCTTAGAGTTTGTTTTCTTAGATTTTCAAAATACTAGAAAGATTTTATTCCCTCATTTCCACATTTCTGTATGCTTACAAGGATAGGCATAGTTGCACCACACGTATAATTGTCAATATACAATCCACAGTGACTGACTTTTTTTTTCTATTTATGAATTGCTTTCCATGCTAACATTTCCCTAGTCATTTCAAGAAAAATGCTGCAAGGTATTTTGCTGATATTTCAGTGTCAGGAAGGAATTTTACATGAGATTAGATGGCAAAGACTGTTTTCACAACTTAAGACTCAAAATCAACTTCTTCAACAATACCTGTTTAAAAGCCATCTCTTTTAAAGCCCTTTTTCAAAAAGTTTACAGTGATCTTTAAAATATTTCAAGTTACAAACAGTTATTATCCTCACCTGAGACTCCAGTAAATGGCAGCCTGTTTTGTGGTGCACCAGTTGGCCATAAAGGTGAACTGGCAGGTAGACATGTGGACGCTGTAATCTGGCAGAAAGAGAAACATATGTAGGTTTCCCAACACGTCTAATATTTTATTCTAAAATAAATTACACTGCAATGTCATACAATGACTTACTCTTGATTTTTTTCAAACAAAGAGAATTCTTTTGAGGAATTTAGAAAGGAATAGAACTGTTTCAACTGGAAGGGACCTACAACATCACCTAATCCAACTGCCAGGCCACTTCAGGGCTGACTAAAAGCTAAAGCCTGTTATTAAGGACACTGTCCAAATGCCTCTTGAATACTGAAAGACCTGGGGCATCGACCACCTCTCCAGAATGCCTAATCTTCTATGTGACCACCCACAACCCTTGTGGTAAGGTAATTCTTCCTAGTACCCAATCTGAACCTCCCCCACTTCAGCTCTGAACCATTCTCATGGGTCCTGTCCCTGGATGCCAGGGACAAGAGCTCAGCACCTCCCTGTGCCGTTCCCCTCCTCATGAAGCTGCAGAGAGCAGCGGGGTTGCCCCTCAGCCTCCTTTTCTCCAAACTGGACAAACCCAAAGTCCTCAGCTGCTCCTCACAGGAGGTTCCAGCTTTTTTTCCCTCCTCAGGATGTGCTGAAGGACATTCCCACCCTTCTCCACCTGCAGGGCCCAGCAGGGCCCATGTTGAGGCTGCCCCAAGGCTGAGCCCAGCAGGACCATCCCCTCTCTGGGCCGTTGTGCCGTGCTCGGTGCTCTGGGATGGGGTTTGCCCTTGGGGCTGCTCAGGCACTGCTGACCCACGCTGAGCCCAGCACCAGCCGGCCCCACATCCTCCTCTGCAGCTGTCCAGCCACTGCTCTCCCACTTTATCCCTGTGCCTGGTGTTACCCCATCCCAGGTTCAGAATCCAGCATTTGGACTTGCCAAATTCCACCCAATTTACAATTGCTCAGTGCTCCTATCTATCCAGATCCTTCTGCAAGGCCTCTTGTCCCTCAAAACAACCCACAGTACCTCCCAGTCTGGATCAGCAGCAAATTGCTACTGATGCATTCACCTCCAGCATGCAGATTGTTGATACAGAACTGGCCCTGGGACAGAGCCCTGAGGAACACCACTGGCATGACCAAGCACCAGGCAGATGTAGCACCATTCACTACAACCCTTTGGGCTCAGTCTCTCAGCCAGTTCTTCACCCACCACACTCATCCCACAGCTGGACAACCTGTCCAGAAGGATGCTGTGAAAGACAGTATCAAAAATCTTGCCAAGATCCAGAAAAACAACATCCACTGCCTTTCCTTCACCCACTAGATGGGTGACCTTATCACAGTAGGGTAACAACTTAGTTAAATAAAACTTTCCCTTTGTGAACCCATGCTAACTGTGCCTGATGACTGCATTGTTCTCTAAATGCCTTTCAACAATACCCAGTATACCCTTCTCCATAATTTTTTCAGGAACTGAGGTTACACTAATAGGTCTGTACTTTTCTGGGTCTTCCCTTATGTGCGTCTTGCAAACTGGAATAAACCGGCTAGCTTACAGTCAGCAGGGACTTCCCTAGACTCACAAGACTTTTGGTAGATGGGTCCTGACCCAACATCTGCTAGCTCCCTCAGTACTGGTGGGCTAGTACAGGTTAGACTAGTCTCTCAGCCTGGTGGGAACCAGGCCCCATGACCTTGTGAATGTTCAGCTGATACAAACAGTCCCTTATGATAGTAGTGTCCACAAATGGGAAGTCACAGTTTCCACATTTGTGGACCTCTGGCTCGGGGAACCAGGCAGCCTAAGGTCTATCAATATTGCTAAAGATTGAGGCAAAAAAACCCACTGAATTTTAATTAGTTTCTGTTTTTCCTTCATCCCTGTAAGTCAGCAAGTATCAGTCTAGTGTTTTCTTCAGACCTCCTCTTTCTTGTAGTACGACAGAACACTGCCCAGTTTCAGTCTCGAATGAACTTTGGCCTTTTGTGCCTTCTCCCTGCTTATGTGAATCACAGTTTTATAGTCTTCCTGTGAAGGGTGACCTTCCAGAGATCATATAATTTCCTTTTCCTCTTGAGCTCCACGAGGAGTTCCCTGTTCAGCCAAAGTAATTTTCTTCCCCACTTGCCTGACTAAAACACCACGGGATTGCCTACTCCTGCGCTTCTAGAAAATGGTTTATAAACATGGACCAGCACTTCTGGATGCCAAGGCCTTCAAAAATGTACTCTGCTAAAGTACCTCTCCCTGAGTTGGCTCTCCTGAAGCCCTGAGTAGCAACTCTGCTGAGCTCTTTCTCATTATATTGAAAATTTTAAACTTAATCATGTCAGGATCATTGTGACCTAGAGAACTCCCTTCTACCACATGTCCCACAAGCCCTATATTCACAAACAGCAAGTCAAGGAGGGAATCCTTCCTGGCTGGCTCACTGAGTCCCTGTGAAAAGAAGGTATCTCCTACAGAGAATTTCCAAGGTTGCCTGTCACTGCACAATGATATTTGTAGTTGGACATTGAAATCTTCCATAGGAAGCCCATAAGAACACAGGCTACCAATCCAGAAATTTCTCCTAACTGTCTATAGAATGACACAACAGTACAAACATCCTGGCTGAGCAATCAGTAGCAGACACCCACTGCATCATCTCTTTTGTTTTCCATCTCCTTAATCCTCACCCAGAGGTTCTCAAACACATCACCACTAACTGTAAGGGCTGTATAATCAAACCTCTTCCTTATAAAGAGCGACACATTCATCTGCCCATCCCTCCCGAAAAGCCTGTAGCCCTCCATTCCAGCACTCCAATCATGGGACTCAATCCAGCGAGTCTTAATAAAATGAATTATATTAAAGCTCCAAAACTATTTATATAAAAGCTCTGAAATAAATTATATTAAAGCTCTGGGAGCTAAGCAACGCATCCAGTTCATCCTGCTTGTGTCTCATACTGTGCTGATGTACTGCACAGCTCCAGGAGCAGAATAAGCTGAAATCTTTTTGGTACCCCTTTCCCTCACACATTCCAGCTCACAGCTGTGCTAATTAGTCCCACCAGCTTGTGCCTCAAAGCACATTTTCCCAAATTTACCTTTGGTTGCTCCGACGAACATAGTTATCCCCATCAACAGGTTTGCGGTATGTTGTAAGTGCTTCGTTAAGTTGTTCTTCAATCAATTCAACATATTTTAAGTTATATTCCTGTAAGAAGACAGATGAGGGTTGACACAGTACATTTAGTGGTTTATGGTGTTATAGCTTTATAAGGAAGAAATACAAGAAGAAATAAAATATAAAATACTTTATAAGGAAGAAATAATTGAGGAAAGTTCCTTATGAAAGACTGAATTTTTTTCTGATCTGAAGGTGGGGCTCACGAAAATGAATGCACTTCACACACATAATGAGTTTGAAGTGTTGAAAACTGATTTCATAATTATTTCAGGGAAATTGTTAAAAAAAGGAAGAAAGAAATACTTCATATCTGACAAACTCAAATAATTTCAAAAGACCATCATGCACTTCAGTACTCCTTGAGAATTTACACTTAAACTACTAATGAAGAATAAGACCACTCTCTTACAATCAATTACAAAACCAAAATAACATATGAAGAGTTTTATTCAAGTTATGACAATAATGAATTTTTCTTAATGGTCTTGTGTTCCTCTTAACTTCCTAACACCATAAGCCAATTCTGTGTTCATGAGCTCTACGTTTAACTTTAATTACCAACAACGAGAGGTAACAGGTTATCTTGAAAAGTAGCATTCCTTTGCACACTTCTCTAGGTAACGACCTTCCAAAACAATCTATTTTAGAAAGTCATTACACTCCTGAATTATTTGCTGAAATATCAAAATAATATGAAGGTCCTGGTAAATCAAAAGCATACACGTACAGAGAAGCTATGGAACTGTAAGTCCTTGTCAACCTTTCCCAACAAAAACATTATGTCACTCATGCAATAAATGTATCTGCACTAGCTTTACATGTACATTAATATGCAATTATTTTTAAGAATCTCTGTTCTAAACCCATATATTCACACCATTCCTTCTAACATCAAGCAAACATTTTCTTCTTAGCATTACCTTTTGCCACTTTTCCATCTGTTTTGTTACATAGCCTCTTTCATTTAGATATGAAAACCCCTTCGGGATGGACAGAAATCTGTAAAAAACCATCAGACAGTTAACATTCTAATTTAAACAAATCACAGAATTTGAAAAAAAAGAACACTTATTTGTTTCCACAGTGTGAACTCAAACAGCATATTCAACATTTACCTTAGGAGTAGAAGCAAACCCTTGTCTCCAAGATGAGAAAGAGCTGGTTTCATCTGGATAAGGGCATGAAGATTGGCCTAAAATAATTAAGAACACATAAATAGCATTTGAGCACTATATAATTCTGAAAACTGCAGTAACTGCAACGCTCTGCTTGCAATGAAGCAGCAAGTTTTTCACAGTAAGAAGTATCAAATGCCAACTCAATGCTAATATTATCAATTCCAGGTACCTTCTGTCATTAAATATAAATTATTTCACAAAAAACACAACGAACAAATTAGATTAATTAGTTGCAATTCATATCTAAATACAGGCATAACTCAGAAGTCTGTATTTTCTTGTAGGTAATACTGCAATAGTTTCATCAAAGGGGTCTTATAAACTGTTTTAAGTCCATCAATGACAATCAAGAAAGGAAATCATCAATAACTTCTTGCATATTTGTACTTTGCTGCTGGGGAAGGGGGTGGGAAAGAGCTTAAGAGCAGCATACCAAAAAGAGGTTAAAAAGAGAAGGGATGCTCACCTTGTCTTCACACGCCTCATCTAGAATATCAAGTGCTTCAGAAGAAATAGATTTATTTTTATCATGTAACTGGGTCACCAGTAACTCAATCCCCCAGTTGCTGAAGAACTCTACATTAGCTCTCAGCAACACTCGTAAGTGTTTTGTTGCATACAACCTGCAGCTCTGCAAAGTAAGGAAAATGTCTTCTTGAATGGAAGAAAAATAACTAATACAGTTAATGACTTATAACTTCCAAAAATACTTTTGAATTACAGCAAGCAACTACGATACACTCCTTATCTATTAAAATTACAGTTTATTAGAGAGCTATTTCTATCCTAGCAAATGGGAAAACTGAATCTAAGACCACAACTAAATTGGTCACCGTAAGTGTGCAATCCCACATCTTTTATTATTATATTATTGTGTCTTTTGAGAAAATTTAGAAGCCAATTAAAAAAATTATAGTCAGTAGGGGCTTCACCTTCTTCCAACGAGTCATTCCTTCAACCTCAATGACCTTCCACCAATGATTCCTTCAACCTCCAACTATCTTCACTACTTTTGGACTTCTCTCTTTATCCATAAGAAACATCATATCTTTGACAGTCTCAGAGAAACATCCTCAATTTATATCCTCTTCCAAAACACAGTCAGACATTTAAAGCTAGTATCTATTTTTTCTCTCTTGTATCTACTCTAGAACACATTCTGTCTATTCAGACAACAAAAATGACTTCATTTGAAGTAATGAACATTCTTTCCTAGTTATATTTCAACTTCCTAACTGTCATCTATCTCCCTGACATCAGTGCTTGCTTGTCTACTAATGTTACCTTTAAAGTCAAGAGTTTCTTCTCCCAAGTCTACAAAACTCTGTATTTTATCCCTACTCATCTTCTTTGGTTCAGAACAAATCCCAATGCCTATTTCTGAACCAACCCCCAATTCCAGCAGCTATAGTATTTACTTAGTTCCAACACTGAGTGACCTCAATCATTATCAAAACAGTATCTACCACCAGAAGGTTAACATACTTAGTGCTGCTAGAAACACATATTTCTGTTCGTGATAACAATGCCTTCACAATTCATTTAAGATGCCACTGACCAAACAATCACATTACACTCAGTTTATACATATCAAGAATTTAGCCCCCACCATATGTGAGAGAAACCTCTATTTGAAGGACTTAATTTCTTGAGCACAAACACAATACAGGGTATGAAGTTCAAAACAAATTCAAAAGCTACACTTGTAGGAGTTTCATTTTTCTGAATACAAAAGTAAGAACTCTCTTCATCCATAACAGCTTAAAAATAAAGTCATACACCTTAAATAATAAAATAAATGTCTAGAGGGCAATAACAAAGGAACGTAAGTTGAACTGAACTTACATCAGTAGCAGCTGTCAGGATTTTAGAAAGGATAACTCTTGCTAATCCATCTCTGCTATAATCCAGACTAGAAACTGTCAATTTTAACAAGTGATCTTGGTTCTTCAAAGAACAAAGATTAAGAAGACTGGAGGCATAGAAAAGAAGGAAGAAGAAAATAAAATTAGTATTTGAACCCACTTGAACCATTAATAATTTAAACTAAGTACTTTGAATTACACTTTTATTACTATAAATGCAGAATACAAAGTACATTCTCATATGAAATGGAGTAATTTTAAACTGTTATAACTGTAAAGTCAAATAGGGACAAAATAATGCACTGAACTTCAAGGGGAAAACCCCAAAACAACACCTTTTATATCAGTTCTGTAAAAATTCTGTCAGCATAATTAGTGATATTAGTATAAAAACTAATGCTCATGAAGCTCTGTGAACAATTCTTCATTGTTAAACATGGTGTATAAGCCATAAATTTAATCCTATTAACTGTCCAGATTTTATTGTACATCAAGTTTTCTGAAGCCAGTAAAAAGCTTGCTTTCTAAAAATCAACAAAATCAATTAGAGAGGAAGGAGTAGATTAAAACACTTGCATTTTTGCTTTAAGTTTACTATATGTTAGTAAACTAGTACTAGTCACCAGCCAATTTATTCCCACATGAAGCTAAGTTTATTTGTACCTGAACAAAATTTTGAGCTTCAGAACTCTACTCAAATACACTGTACTGAAGTTTTAAATGCAATATACATCAACATTTCACACATAGTATGGTACCTACCATTTTTTCATGGTTTGCGTGTTTTGAGTTTTGTTTGTTTTTCTTTCTATTTCCCCATTCTGCATCTTTCAGTACACTGTAATCCTTCCTGTACTCATCTCTGTCACACAGGTGTGGACAGTAAGCTGTTAATGCCATCATCACCTCTGTCTGCTTAGTAATGACAAACTAAAAGACCTTTTCTTAGAAAAAAAATGGCGATCTTTACCTGTAACTACACCAAAATAACCTTAAGTTTTCAGCTTTTCAGATGGTGGCCCTCATGCACAGTTTAAAATTTGCATAACTATTACACTAAAAGTACAAATCAAACCAAATAAAGGCACTCACCACTGAAACACATTACATTTTTCAAGCATTTTCACTCCATGGGGGTGACAAGATAAAGTACCAAAAAACAGGAAGTAGTGCTGGCTAAGGGTATTTAATAACCCATTATTTTGAAGACTACATTCAGGTTTCATGCCTGATGAAGAGTTGAGCCAAAGTACAATATCTTTAACCAATTCCTCCAGGTAACCTTGTCCATCCTAGCAAAATAAAGAGGAACAGCATCTGTTAGTAACAGAAATGTGTCTCCTCTTTACTGAAACTCATTACTTTAAATTTCTAAAAATGTATAAACACAATACAGACACAAAACAGAAATGCAGACTGGAAAACAATTCAGACTAAAGAAAAAGTTTCAAGGGAAATAAAAGGAGCTAAGCATGGAGACATCTTAGGACTAATTCTTTCTTTCCAGGAAAAAGGAGAAGTGTTATTCAATGACATTTGCCTCTGACCTGTGGCATAAAAGTCTTTAGCACAAAAGAAGCAAGGAGTTAGAAAAGGAAGGTTGTACACATCATAAATAAAAAAAAAAATTCTTCAAATTCTAAGCTGCATTTAACAAAGCTGTATTTAATAAAATTTCTACACAAACATTGTCATCTTCCTCAGTATTTCACATTGTATTTCTTAATTACACTGATTATTTTAGATTTAACACCCAAAATCTCAGACGTCTTTACCAAAAATTAAGTTTTTTCCAAGTAGCATTCAGCAAGACTAGCCATTCTACTTCCAGTCTTGCAGCTGAAGATTTCTTACCTCCTCTGATTCAAGAAGAAATTCAGTAAACTGACATCCCACAACAGTGAGCTGCTTCGCCTTGGCATAGTCCAGATCCAGGTTAGCATAGAGTTTACTGCTAGGCTTGTAAAAATACAGCAATCTCCTCACAAACCTATAGAAAGTAAAACAGAATTGGCTATTATTTGGTATGACAAGGACAATCTTACAATACAAAATTATGCTAGTAGAAAAAATGGGTTATACTTGAATTGGTTCCTTGGCAGTAAGTTTTAAAAACTGATCAAAAGAGTAGCAGGAAACAGTAGTAAGTCTATTCAGACACAATTCCAGAGATGCTGCTGTACTGTGTGTTATAAAGGGTTTTCTATACCATGACTTAATACAAGCAAAGGAACTTGAAATCTCTATACTTTCAGAAGCCATAGCTTCCTTCTAATTCTCATAATTTATTCTGCTGTAATTTATCCTGTGGCAAATTTCAAAGACTGTATTATCTAGACTAACAGAGAGCTTAAAAAAGAATCTTGTGACCTGAGTTCTCTTCAGCTATAATAGTTACGCTACTGTGAAAAACAGATTTTTGTGTTCTGCCAGGAAAACGTCTCATTCATTCAGTAACATTACTTCCAACCACCTCACTTAACCATTTCTGAATCATAACACAGTGACTGCAAACACACTCTGAGACTTTTTAAAATCACAGTAAGCAATGTAGCTTAAGTCCTGCATCACAGTGGTAAGTCTTCAGCAAAGATCCTCATCTCACCAATTCTTCATCAAAAAATAAACACACATTCGTGCTTTAAAATAACACAGAGTGTTCCATCAGAAGGTAAATATGTCAGGCATTAAGAAAACTTAATTACAGAACTGCACTCGTATTTGAAAAAGTCAGAGTAATCCACTATCTCTAACTCCAAACACAGGACCAATAATAAAGGAAACCCAAGGGCTTAATTAAGTTTTGTCAAATAAAATGTATTTTATTCTGGGTTACTAGCAATAAATACATATTGACATACAAATTTATATACGCATGTATCCATGTGAATATTTAAGCATGCATGTGTGTATATCAATGTGCGTGTGTTCAGTTTTGGAACCCTTGGCCCCTCACTAGAGGAAGGACATGAAGGGCTGGAGTGAGTCCAGAGAAGATCAACAGAGCTGGGGAAGGTTCTGGGGCACAAGTCCAAGGAGCGGCTGAGGGAGCTGGGGGTGTTTAGCCTGGAGAAAAGGAGGCTCAGGGAAGACCTCAGTGCTCTTTACAACTCCCTCACAGGAGGCTGTAGCCAGGCGGGTGTGGTCTCTTCTCCCAGGTAACAAGTGACAGAATCAGAGGAAAAGGCCTCAAGTTGCCCCAAAGGAAGTTTAGATCGGATATCAGGAAAAATTTCTGGACTAAAAGAGTGGTCAGGCATTTGAACTGCCCAGGGAACTGCTGGAGTCACTATTCTTGGAGGGATTTAAATGACATATAGGCACAGCACTTGGAAACACGCTTTAGCAGTGAACAGCTGGACTCAACAGCCTTTGAGGTGTCTTTCATGATTCTATAACCCTGTTTGTATACACACATTGCATTAACTGTGTCTCTATGAAATGAAGGAACCTTTAAAAAGATATCTGGAATTTCACTTTAACAGCTGGAAGATCATCACAACATTAACAATAAAAAAAGGATCAACTTATGGAAGGAGAAATAAATGTAATTTACACTTGAAAAACAAAGGGGACAAAATTTTTTTATCATGAGCAGTGAAACTAGAGAGACTTGAGGCTTAATGACGTATAACTAAACAGGAGTAACAGCATTTTAAAGCCATTAAGTTCGCAATTCTGAAGATCAGTGAACTACAGAAGCATCACACCAATTCAATCCTATATTTTCCCAATTTATTTGGAATTAAATTATTTAGGCACTTAATAATGCTTGAGTACAGCACGAAACCATGGAACAAGAACGCTATCTCACATAGGTAGGTTGAGGGAGTGTGTGTTGGTGTCACAGTCAGGACTGAAGACACTGCTTTAGAGAAGCAATGTTACAAACCACCAGATCTGGAAAATAATCCTTTACCCCAAAGTACAGATTGGCAATTAATATCTCAGGAAAACCCAGAAAAAATACAAACACAAAATTAAATTATGGCTATGATAACAATGGGACTACTGCTTATGCTGTGAATACTTCATAAAAGTACCCTGGCTACTTCATGGTAAAAATTTAAAACACAGCCACACAAGCCTTTCAGCATATATTCTATCTTTTAGGTTTTCCCCGAATTCAAGAAGTAGCTTTTCATGCCCACAAATACAGATCTATTCTTCAAAATAATGTAATCTATTTCTGAAACACATGTTAAAAGGAACAGCCAAGAACTAATTACTAACACAATAACCACACGGGCACTAAAGTAACAAAAATGTCTTACTGACAACAGAGATGAAATGAACAAGAGCTGTACTGGGGGTTTTTTGTTCGTTTGGTTGGGGTTTTTTTCCAAATTACACATGCTTCTCTTGCCATTAACACTAACCAGAAATAATTTCCTCTTGGTTTTTGATGAAAGCTGTAGTTATAAAACCGTACAACTGTAGACTTAAGTCTGTAAAAATTTTCCAAGCTCTGACATAAAACACTACTATTTGAAATATCAAGTAGTAACTTGATAAAGTTAGATTAAATTGAGAATTTGCAAAGGTGGTATGATTCATAAGGACTAAATATATAAAGCATCTGTGCATAGAAAAGAAGCTTAAATACCTTTAAAGCTTAAACACTATTGAAAGTAAATATTGCAAACTCATTATCCAAATTTAAACCTTAACTACTTATTTATAGATTAAGTTTTAGAAATGAGATACATCTACAGAATATTCTATTGCAATAGTAGAAACCAGTTCTTCCAAATTTCTTTCTTCAAAGAAAGTCTACATAATTTTTACATACCTGTGCAACTGTTCATCTTTGTAGTTCCTTAGATTTATATTTGGCCACTAGAAAAAACAGCAAATATAGCAGTATATGAAACTTGTACATCAGTCCTTGATCAGTCACTAAGATTCACTTACTTCTATCAGCTGTATTTACCTAATAATTAGAAAGTTTTCTTGCACCTAATATTACATCTTAAAAAAGACATTGTTTTATCGAAAAGCCCACACTTCCTGCTTCAAGAACGGTTCAATTTTCTTCAAGACACGGACAGGGAATGTTGGTCACATGCTACATGTGCAAGGCCACAATTCTAATGAAAGCAAAAAAACTATGAGAAGCTGATGACAAACAATTTTGCTCAGCTTCTTTTCTGCAAATAACAAAAAACTTGATATGCATAACAGGGAAATAATTTTTAGTTGCTGTTTTGAATATTCATCAGATTTGGTTTAAAAGTAATCATTATTCTGTTACAGGTCACTTAAATACTGCTTATTAAAATGGTATTTAAACTCCCCTGTTGACACTTTGTAAGATGTATTAAGAAGAACCACAGGAAAAACATGGACCACATGAATGTCCTCTCTTCAGGACCTATTCTTTCTTCCCATTACATTTTACTCTGCTTGTACAACCATCTGTTTTCTCTATGGTATCAGGTTTCTTTCTGTAGCTACTAGTGAATGTCTTCTCGTCAGGAAGGGAAAAAAGTGCATCAACATTCTTCTTTCCTATCTATGTGACACAGTTCTACATTTCCAATTGGTATTCCAGTATTAAGACACACAGTGCACTAGTTAATGATTAGTAAAATTGACTACACCAGTAACAGTGCCAGATACAGATGAGGCTGACACTTTCGCTGCTCTTTTAACAGCTTAGACATCAAGCTGAGCAAGTAAAAAAGGCAGTAAGGCACCACCTGAGATGCACACAATGAGCTGGTTAGAGAGCTGATGCTCCACAGATACAAGGCTGCAACAGACAAGGAGGAGGTGAGTAGCCACATGACAACAAATTTCAGACACTGGAATCTGGATCCTGCTCATTAGAGGACTAAAGACGACCACCCTGGTAACGTTATCTCGTTTATGCTGGTGTTACACAGTTTAACAGGAACAGAAATGGTTAGAAGCAATCCAGAAAACACACACACTTCTCATTCAGGAAGAAATCCTGAATTTTCAGACATTAGGAACTCTTTGACAGGGCAATAGAAGATACATTTTTGGGGAGGTCTCAGATGGCAAAGAAACTGTTTGATGTAAATTTCAGTTTAATAAAACCCAACACACATTAGTGGTCAACTACATAAGGCTTCCACTGTCAAAACACTACACAGGCTAATTAACAGTGAGGTTCTGAAAAACAGTTTTCTGATAATATCTTTAATACTGAATTAAAGATCAAAGGTAAAAGTATCCATGACTAATAGTAGTTATCCAGTAACCCAGTAAATCTTATAATTGCAGTAAAAAAGTCTGTAAACAGTGAAATCTGGTGGAGCAAAGCTACTGTCATATACATAATCAGGTCTTTATACCAGACAGATTCTTGCTCTTTCAACTTTATCGGTCCCTGAAAAAAAGGCACAGAAATATTTAGTTTCTTTTCTTTTTTTTTCAAAAAAACAACATAGTCTTGATTATGATTGTCACCATTAATCCTTTTTTGTACTTTCACCATCTTTGTAACAACACAGTAAAAAAGACAGTAAGAGAATGTGACTCAGCTGAAGGATGGCTTTGATGCACAGGATGACATTCTGGAGCAATTTTGGTTTGAAGACTATACTAAGCACTCACTCAGAAAGTTTTCTTAGTCAAACAAAGTATATTTTCTGCTTACAAAAAGAGGTAGTATCTTAAAATCTGTGCATTAAATATATTTAATACATTTAAATATATTTAAAACAATGCCCCTCACCCCATTAGGTATTTCCTTTATGTTGTAAAAATAAATTAATTCCATAACGAAATCAATGCTACAGAACTATTTGCATTAGTTCAAAACACTCAATGAAGTTTCCATATGTGGTTCAGTCTAAGCATCTGAAGTTTGATCTAGAACCCACCTCTTACTATTACCTTCAGCTCACATTATTTAAAAAAAATCTGCTATGAATCTGAACATAGCAGTATCCCTCTGCAGTTTCAAGTACTAGCAGCTTTAAAGACAATATACGCAATTCCGTAAAACTGATTTCTATACAAATTAAGACATAAAACATTTAATACATGCTTCTTAGGAAAACTGTAAATTTAACTGCAGTACATTTTTGAATATAGTTTAAGGGTTGTATACAAAGAGACTACATCAGTACTGACTAAAAACCCAGGAGATTCTAATTTCCTGAAATAAAACAAATTATTAGATGTACTGTGGAATTAATATTAGAAAGTCAAAGCTCACACACGAAACAGATTTTTTCCCTAAACAATTTCTTCAACGTATTATCACAGCCTTTGTAAGCTCACCTTCAGTATGGTCCCTATTAGATTCCAATTCCAGTCAAGGTTCTCTTTGTGATTGAGAACTTGGCTGTCTCGAAGATTCATGATGAGTGCTTCTTCCGTATCCTGGAATACAGACATGGAAAAATACAATAGGTTTCCCTGCATCATCTTTTTCAGTCTTGCCACATGATACACTTACCACTCATGCAAAAATCATTAAAAGGGTTGTGTTTCACAGTAATGTACATTTAAAGGTAAACTGTATGGTTATAGTTCAGCATTAAGAATCTAACAGCAAGAGGTCACAACTGGTTGCAAAAAGCATTAAAATTACTGGAATTTCATTCCTCAATTTCTAGAAATGCAATTTAGTATCCACAAGTACCTGCAAGACAAATGAGACCAAAAAATACTATGAAGAATCACACAAATGACTCTGAATTACATGAGTGAAGCGTGGGGGGCAGGATCAAAGTCTCCAAAATACAATGTCAAATTCAAGTTTGAAAAAGGAATTATTGTAATACCTTTAAAACGAAGATGTCTTTCTGCACACGGTACTGATCCCTTTTTTGGTGTGTTGAGATTGCTTTCTGAATAATATGATCTAAATGGAGGCTGTAAGGTTTAGGGCCTCTTTTCTTCATCTCGTGAAAACGTTTTAAGCAGTTGAGTGCTGCACTTGCACGCCTAATAGAAAAAGCACATTATAATTAGTATTTGGGAATTGTTATCAGACTAAAGAGGACCACTACCTCCTGAGTAAACAGCTCAGGAAAGCTCTGACCAGCAGCTCTGAAGCAAACAGAAAGAAAATTATTTTCTTGAGACACGTTTTTATACGTCCACAAGATTCAGACTCATATTGAAATTATACAGTAAATTATCTTTTAAAGTTTCTAGCACTGAAGTATTATCGTTACTGGCAACTTTTCTTCTACTCTGCAGTTAGTGGTGTCTGTCACAGTTCAGAGAGGATATTGTAAAGTTTAAAGCTGATTTCCATTGGGAGATGTCACAGTAGATCAACACCCTGCAATAAAGTTGGAAGCTGAGGGTGCTAGCTTCAACTTGAAGTATCTCTCCTACATTCTCATCCCCCCCGCCTCCCAGCAAGGGTGGCAGGGTATCAATAGTACACTTCCTGCTCATATATCTAAACAGTTCAGCAACAGCATGTAAGGTTTCTGGGAAAAGATAGGGAGTAACATAAATGACAGCCAACAAGGGCAAAACCAGTTAATTACAAAACAGTGGTAGCAGAAAAACCCCCCACCTACTGAGTAAATAAAAATAAGGAAATCTAAAAATTAGGAGTTAAGTCTATCTTTCTTCCCCATACACAAAAATTCTCGTAGTGTAGGGGAGTTCTTTTATTTTCAAACAAATACCTTTGGATTTGGTCCCTTATCCAAATTATTTAAATTTAATCTGTAACATAGATTACAGTTTTTCAGACTGTAAAACAGAGCAGAGTGTTGACCAATGCCAAGATCCCCAAATAAAAAATACTACTTCTAAAGAATCACTTTCTTTCAACAGCAATGTGAATTCTTTCTACTTTAACAGGTATGTCCAGAAATGCCAAAAAGCAAAACAATTGCAGATAACCCACAAGCATCTCCCTTCTGCTCTTTATCCCTCCTTTCATCCTGCCACTTTGGCCATGTGAAATATCCCCTTCTGAATTTTCAGATATGCCTTCTATGAAAACAGTGTCATTGCATATCAAAATCTTCCACTGCCATACATTTTCAAAACTAAAAACCGGAAGAGCACTACATTTTCAGGAAGCACTCTACATGCAGCATTTATTATTTCACAGTAGCAGTTTGGAAAAATGCTGTAATTTATCACTGACAACACAATGAAAGAGAGAACATTATGATACATTTATGAGAATATTGATCTGTCACGACAGATCAGAAATGGCAAGAGTAATTAACAAATATACTTCCGATGAAAAAAACCTCAACACACTCAATATGTTTTCTACAAAGAAAAGCAAATAAGAACACAGAGTTGAAGAAATACAATCAAAGACATGTGAATCTATCGAATTATTTGACTTCTTCCATTAGGAGGTTTAAATTGTGTAAAGTATCCACAAGACGGCATTTTGTGACAGAGCCTTATGCTTTTAAATGTAATACAAAATTCTTACAGCCTTTTCTCTTTCATGATGTCAAAGGATGCTGCCATATTCATCAGTGTTGGTAGGCAGTGCAAGTGATGGCTGTGAGAATGAGGAAGAATTGTGTTTGCCTACAAAAAAAAACCCAACAGAAGACCAGTTAGAATAACTTAGTACGCAATTTCATCCATCTTTTTCGGATCAACATTTAAAGAAAGAATCCACCAATTTGCATGAGATTTTCACAAATTTATGACAACAAAACTACCTTTTGCTTAATGTCAGAGAGTAATTACACACACCATTTTGAATTTGTGATCTAACTTATCAACCTGAATTACACTATAAAGTAACTGGAAACAATTTCAGATTTCAGAGTGTTATGATCCATATTGTTTGCATTGGAGTTTAAGTGGTAACATGCAAAAACTTGCAAAGCATCAGATATGCTTATGTCATGTGCATAAAACTACTAAAAAACCTAAAATCAGAAATCCAATTAAAGCTGATGATTTCTACTACAATATTACTGCACAAAAAGCCCTGATTAATTAATATTACTAGACATTTAACTGCTTTTAATAAACACAGGTAGTTCTGCAAATATTTCTGGAAACTAAAGAACAAGAAGGATAAAGAAATTACTTACATTTCCAAACACTGAGTAACAATACAAGTACTTGTTCAGTTTTTGATAAACAGTAGTCATATCTGATTAACAGATCATCTCTTCAGAAAAATCAAAAAATACCTATGCTTTACAGCATGCTCCAATGTGAGTCAACAATCACTACCATTCAGAAGTGTTCAGGAAACCAGAAAAACAGCATATAATATTATAAAAAAGCAAAGGCTGAAATGTAGCACTGGAGTGTACCATCATCTCAGTACAAGATGAGTTTAAGAGAGAGAAGGTACTGTAAAAGCTATCTTAGGCCAACACAAGTAGAATGAAGCTGAAGCTTCCCTGCAGTAGGAGCATTCCACCAAGATGTAGCTGCCTGAATGAGTAACGTCAGGTACCAAAAACACAAGAACATGAATGCGAAAAAATTTTCATCTGCCTACCCTGTCAAGCAGAAAGCTAAAAACATTGCCAGAGGCCTACTGACCATCATACTAAGAAAAGCAAAAACTAGCAATGGTCCTTTTCCCAAACACAGTTAGTGATGAGTGCGTCTCCAGAATTCCAGCTTAAAAATACAACTGCTACAATGGCAAGAAAGTGTCCTGGTGAGAGTCAGAGCCGCAGATATCCTTGGAACAGAACCCCTAGCACTTTCAAAACTTTCCAAACAGTCTTCCTATTGATTAATACTGGTTTTAATACACGAAGTGCCAGAAGATGTAATGCTGAATTAACCCACTATCCAGATGAAAACTACATGTTTCAAGCTTGGAATACAAATTAAATGCTGTAATAGCAAATACGTATTGCTGTAACAAGCAGTTACAAAAAGTGGTATTTACCATGTGCAAAAGTTCTCCCAGAAGGATAGTTGCTCTGACAGACACATGGTCATCACTACTTGTGATCACTTCAACCAGACCCTTCAAAAAGTAAAAAATTATTACAACACGGAATGTATAACATCTTATCTGAACTCTTTTAGGAAGAAAAATAGCAAGCATCTATTAACACTGAAAGTCATTAGTTACCTCCAGAAGTCCATTGGTAATAAAAGCAGAAAGCACTAAAGCCAAGTAATTATCCATGAGATCAGGCCTAAGGAGAAAAAGAGCATGGAAACAATTTAGAAAGCACATTTCTTATTGTTCCTGCAAGAAAACAAGAAATGTTTTGTCCACACTGCCACAAAACAAAACAAGAAAAAGGGTTTAGACTAAGTTCATTAAATCCTCACCTTGATCTGGCTCGATGGGGTAAAACAGTTTTAGCCTCATCAGCTACAAAGCCATCAGAAAGTCTCCAGCAGTCTTGAAACCTGCCTGGATCTAGAACAAGAAAATATGGACAACGGTAATTATAATACTGGTATTATAATTTTAGTATTTAGTATTACTGGTAATTATAATACTATAATTATTTTGATGGTGGTCAGCTGGTAAATAATAATCCTTGCCCACAAACATTATTTCAGGTGGTTTCAAATTACAGAAAACTTAGTCAGAGGGGATCCCTAACAAGTCATGTAATCTACACTCCTGAACAAAGCAAGGATACTTTGAAAGCTAGGACAAAGATTGTATCTAAGTGTCAACAAAACCAGTGACATTTCCAATTCATAAATGCATTAAAGGTGTTTAACAGAAAATACCAGTAGCACCTAAAATGTTACAAATTGAGTCCATATATGGAAGTGGCAAGTTTGCAACAAAGAATGATTTATTCACTTAAAAATTAAAAAAAGCAGAGAATACTCTTTGGTTTACTAAGGAGTAATTCTAAAGGTAAAATACTAACTTTGTTAAATTTAAAGACATGAAAAAGCATGCACTTGCCCTCAAAAAAGCAGAAGTCTAAGTGCAGAGGAGACAGCCAACAGACAGACAATATACAGAAAAGACTAAAAACTTTTCTGTAGTATTCACTAACACATCTACAATTCTGAACACTCCTAACAGTTCAAAGAAGCCTAATTTGTAGTGCTGACTTTACAGTCATTTGTGTTAATGCCTAACTATGTTGATCTTTCATCAAATTTTCAACACTTAACAGGTGATAAAGAATTCTAAACAGGACTTCAGAGCACCCAACAAATTCAGTGATAAAACATTTAACACTAAGGCAATTTACAATATACAGGAGACAGCGAGGGTTTCAAGTTTGTATAGGATCTTAATAGAGAGAATTCTTATGTGAACTTTTAAAATACTTACCTACACTGAGAAGTGCCTCAATAAATTCTTCTGCAATAACAGGAAGAGGAAGGCGAAATATATCGTACAGAACTTCAAGCAGACCGCGCTACCAAAGAAAACATAACACAACACTAATTTTGCAGATTTACAAAATTGTCTTTTTTTTCACTATTAATACTCAACTTGAGACTTCTAAAGTGTTAACACTGGTGCATTTGTTGCACTGTTTTTTTCAAAAACTGAAATAACTGGAGAAGAAAGGATGGGGGATGTGGCTGTCTTACTTTTGAACTGCCCCTTATTGTCACTATGAATTCTATGGCAGTTCAGGTTACTTGGATTGCAGATTTTTAGACCAGCTACTGCTGGCACCAACAACTTTTATTTAGTAAATTTAATTTGTGAAGAAACATTTTTATTTACCTAGAATTCAACTATGATTATTATGCTTTAAACTTGCAACTGCAGCTACTGTAAACTTGCTTTGATTTGTGAACAGAGTAAAAATTAATTCACGTACTTTTCTCTCTTCCATTCTGTTGCACAAACAGGGTGTGCTTCCCAATTTCATAGGAATTTTATAACAGAATTACAGACTTGAACTTGGTGGTTAAATAAACTCAAGGACAGCTGTCTCCTAACTGGTGTCTGTGTTTCAACCACTAAATTGTTAAAAAGTTAATAAAAACTAAAATATTATTCCTACATCAGGACTAAATATTCACCACCTACCCGTATTTCCATATTTGGTATACAGAGTACCCCAATAAGAGACTGAATCCCAGAATTTCCAGGTTTGCACAGGCTGATAATACCTAGAAAACATTAAATGTATAATAATATTCCCTCATCAACAAAAGAAAGGACAACAGACACAATGTTAAATTAGATTTCCAGTTTGAAAACAAGCGCACATGAAAAAAATTACTAATCATAAACATTTTCATGTTTATAATATCATTTCCTTCCCAATCAATAGTATTTGACAAAATTTTCTAATCACAAAAATTCATATCCTCATTAAAAAATATTGCTACTCTTGTCCTTCCCACTGTGAGCAGTACTTAAAAGTTACGTGTGAAAACAACATATTCATAGAAAAAATGACAAAAATACAAAACTGTTTATAACAAGCAGCTCTTAAGCCTGAAAGGTTTTCATCATCTTAGTAGTACTGTGAGGAATTTCAATCAAAAGATGTACCTTAACCTAACAAATTATTAATTTCCTTTCAGTCTCGGGTGAATTCTAACAGCTGCTAGATCTAAGTGCCTAAGAGCACAGGAAGATGCAGTAACACACCTATCAGAAACTATTCTCTGGAAGTTTAAAAGTTGTCACATGCTTCCTCTCCAAGCCTGTGAGAACACACAAGGAACTCGGAGGATACCGGGACATTAATTTTAAGCTTAGCAATCATTTTCAGAACTTACAAAGTAATACAAACAGTGTCACAAAACAGCCTAAGTATAGGAAAAATCCCACTCAAAATTCTGGTAAATGTTTATATTAACTGATTTAAATTTGCCAGCATCTTGACTAAAAGAAAAAGCAGTCCCTGAGGCAAAACCTTCATCTTACATATTGTAATATTGCAGAGAAATGATTTAGTAAAATGAAAAAAACTACTTTTTTGATTTAGAAATACCTTCTACATGAAAAATTGCAAACTATGTCCATTTGCAATTTCTCTTCAGCTATGGTAGCTGGTAAAAGCAGATGCTAAAGAAACTATTTGCCAATATCTCTTAACACAGACAAAAAGATTTAATTTACAGCAGCAGAACCATTTCAAAGGCAAATTCTTATTATATGACGTTATTTTAAACTTCCTTTCAGCCATTAGATTCAAGGAACGACCATCAAGATGTTGTTTATAAGGCATTTTACACAGAGAGGGGAAAAGCTGTGCCTTGTCAGCAGTCTAAGAAAACTAAGTATGCATCCTCCAATTTTACAGTATCAAAACACATATTAAGCAGCATTGTAGGAAGGTATTGATAGAAATTAGACAGGTCAAATGAGACAGATCCTGTGTCATTTATATTAGAAACTAAAATCACACTTTCAATCATCCAGTTTCAAATAAATAAACAAATCTTACCTGCCCATGATCGAAATGCTGCCACTATTCCCATTTTACTAGCTAGGAATCGTGCTTCTCTGTCCTCTCTGCCATTAAAACAATGAATGTCACAATGTAGGTACTAATTGCCAAACAAACACTATTACCACCGCAGTAATCGCAAAAGGTAGTTAGCTGAGATTTTAGACGAGGGACAAAATCCAGAGTAAGAGAAAAATTTATGCATGCTGCAGACATATTTACACAATGTATATACACACAGAAAAAGTTAAGAATTTTTAAGCAAGTATTGTTACTTTTCCTCTTCCAGGGGAGCTTCCACAGGAGGAGGATAACATCAAGAAGTAAACACCTATAGGGGTCAGATGATCACTCTGCACCTCCACTGACACTAAGTCCACAGCACAGAAGTAAAGATTTGGACGTTATTCAGTTACCCATACCTAAGCATCTAATCCCATTTGATAATGAAAAAATCCTGAATAATTCAAGTTGGAAGCCATATCAGGAGATCTCTCCCTAGTCCAAAATACTGCACAAAATATCACCAGTTATCAGACTAGGCCAGACTACAGAATCATAGAATGGTTTGGGCTGGAAGGCACCTCTAAAGGTTGTCTAGATCAACCCCTCTGCAAGAACTCAGCAAATGCTGAGTGTGTAGTACCCATGCCTTTTACAGTATCCAGAGCTTTGGGAGGTATACAAGCTTTTGTAATTCAGCTTGGAATACCTGCAAAACTCTCAAGGCTTTATCCAGTTGGGTGTTAGAAACTCTCAAGAATGAAGGCTGCAGGATCTCTCTGGACAACATATTCTAACCCTTGACCAGCCTCACATAATACCATCCCCCCCTGCCCCTTATATCAAGTCGAAATCTTTCTTGCTTTAATCTGCTTCTGTTGCTTCTCGTCATCCCACCTTACACCATCATGAAGGGCCCTGGTTACACCATCCTGAAAGCATCTTCATAGGTAGTAAAAAGGCTGCTATTCGGCAGAAGGTGTCCCCCAACCTCTCCTCTCTAGGCTAAACAAGCCCTTTTAAATCTTAAATGCTTAACAGTATTTTAGGAAGCTGCACTCTGGCCTCCTATAATCAGCTTCAAGAAATTTAGTATTTGGAAGGAGATACAGCTTAATTCCAATGCAATAAACATAACTGATAGCACAAGTAGCAGCACTAACACTTACTTGAGTTGTCCTTCTGCTGTGTCTGGATTATGCCTGTAGTGAAAATCTGTGTAAGGGGCTAAAATTCGCTAAACAAAAGAAAGACATGCATTATTTTCACAGGAAAATACAGTTAAATCACTATTGCCCTTTCCTCAGTCCCACTCCAAACTGTCATTATTCCTGCTTTATAAATCTTGGGCTCTTAGCCTAGAACATTATCTTTTAGACACCGTGCACCAACACAGAGGAAATCTGAGACAAAAAATGAAACATTTTAATGAGTAATACAATGTTTAATTTCTGTCACTAAACAAGTAAAACTGCACTCACCTCTAATTCTACATCTGCTCGCACATACTGTCGGGTCTTTGGATGATTAATGAGGTGCAAAACTGTAGTTATCAGAGCCTCATTTATTCGGCTTAGTTGACAATCAATCACATTTTTCAAGATGGTACTTAAACCACCCCGAAGAGCCACCACCTCAGGATTCTGAAGTGCTAGACAAAGGAAAAAAAGTCATTTTGGCCAGCGATTGGAGATAAAACATTTCATGGCATAGGACAAACCTGTCATCTCTTTAGTATGCATATCTTATTCATCCTGAACACTACTGAGGCACATGTAAAGCTTCTAATGGAACTGGCTGACACTAGCAACGAACTGAGATTTTGGATTAATTTATCACGCACAAAAATACTGGTCCCTCAGTCTCTAGCATTTGGCCACTTCCCAACTTAATTCCCCACCAAGTTTCAATATAGTAGTTTCTGGATTTCCCCATAAAGAGTTTTCATGCTTCATTGGACTGACATAGATAAAATATCCACACTGAAGTGTATGAGTAATATTTTGTTTGTTTCTTTAAAACAAGTTTTAATCTTGAAAACAAGTTGCTTAAGTTATTTCCCGCTGACTGATTTTGAAAAAACTTCAAAAATCAGCAGCCAAATGAAAGTTTAGGGAGTTAGTACAAACCACTGCCCCAATAACTACAGTAGCCACTCAAAAAATTTTTAAAAGGAAGATTATTTTGTAGTTCTCTAAACTCTTCTAAATCTGTCAGAATGTTGTGTATGGAAATTTCCCTACTTGAAATCCATTAGTCTAAGAAACACAAACTGCAGTAGAGAAATGGTTTTAAGGCAGATCAGAAACTGTCAAGTCTTGAAGGAAAGACGAGAACCTGAAATCTTAATGTATGATACATAAACAGATTTTAAGTCATTTTGGTTTATATCATGCTAATAACTGAGATCCATGAAACTGACAATAAGAACACTCAACATCTAATTCATTATTAAACAAATACTGTTAATGACAACAACATCAAAACTGAACACTAATTAAAAAAATTATCTTACCTAGTTCACAGATAATGGCTATACATGCTCGAACCATTCTGTCTCTTTCTTGAAGACCATCATTTCCAACTGCTATCAAAGAATTAGTAATAGAACTGGGGAACAATGAAGCATTCACAGTGATCATCTGCCAAAAAGGAAAGAAAAAGCCCCCTCGTTTCTTTGTATTTCTCTAAATACACTTACATATTCACCAGCATTCTGTTTCATACAAACAGTTAGAAAGACCAGTCCATCTGTTACTGGGTTGTATCTGGTGACTCTTTGCAACTATTTCTTTTGCTCTTGAAATTTTTTCAATTTCAATCTGTTTGTCAATTTACTTTACCATTCTCTTCCTGCTTCAGTTTTTTATTTTTGTATTTTATTGTAACAGGAAAGAATTTAAAAGATGACTGTTGTATTGAGAATTAAGACTACCTTTATCACAGTTTTTTCCCAAGAATACCTTTATTGACAAAGAACATTATCCAACGACACAGAGTAGATTACAAACTCATCTACTTTACGACGTACATTAAGGTCATTCTGCACCATGGAAAGCCTCAGCTGGGAGGACACTTAGTTTGGGGCAATTCTAAGTCTGGGACACTCAGAATTCCCCCAAAATTAAGGAAGAAGGCCCTGTGTGCACTCATTAAAGGCAAAGAAAGCCACTCCTGAGCAAACAACCAAAACCACCAACTCTTCACCATCCCCCAAGCAAGGCTTTGATTGCAAAAGCTGAGTAGCTGCTTGTTCACATTTTTTCAATTTGTGAAAATTAAATATACATATCCTTCCGGAACAAGAATATCACTAAACAGATGTATTACTAAGGAGGAAGCAGGGTTTTGTCTGACTGCCTAAAAAGGGAACAGAACAGTGTTTTATAGCCCACTCGGCCATGTCACTTTTTTTTCTCCACTAATAAATAAAAATGAGACATTAAAAATATTCAGTATCCACCAAACACCTAGAAATTTAAGGCTGTTTTCCCATGGTTTTGTTTATCATCTTTTTTGTTCCCAACAAAACCAGGCTTATCTTCCAAATTCTTCCAAAAATGCTTTATCCTATATGCACTTTACATCCCCCTTCGAAGTGTTACAGATACTTGTGCAAAGATTAGTTTTTAACCTTTTTCAGCAGAGATGTTAAAATTAGAGGGAATCAACCATTTTGACCAAAATTTTGGAAGAGTTTTAACAAATCTATCTTTAAATACAAGTTTTTGAGAAGCTTCTTGTTATACATAATGTTAATGCAAACAAAACAGGAAGCTTTAAGATAGGACTTAAAAGAAAAAACAAATTCTCTCCCACCCACACAGTCTTTCACTTTTACACTGGCAAGAAAAAAAAGAATAAGCAATAGACTAGGTGCACCAATCCACTCTACAAAACTGCAACCTGTTTCCTACTGATACTGACATGCACAGCTTGTGAGGACACTAGCTGTTCCGCTTCATTGTTGTCTTTAAGATGAGAGAAGGAAAGGTTTCTTGTAAGACTCCATTGTAAATACATCAGTAGAATAAACAAACTCTTGTATTTACTTTGTATCTGGTCTAGGTATTAAAATGCAGTTCTAAAGACCAAGGACAGGTAATGGAAAGCTACTTACAAGTAGCTAAAAAGAAATAAGTAATAAAGACTATGAATTTGGTCTTTTAAGACTCTTTTAGAAGAGAGGAAGAAAGAAGATGGTTCATACTACATCTAACCCTGACTTTTGCTTTAAAAACAAAATGTCTGGACCATTATATATACCATTTATAAAAAAATTGTCTTATTGACTTCTATTAGATAGACAAATTCTTCCCAAAGCAACTTCATGCCATCTTTTTCATGGCTCAATATATTACTAAATTGCAAAGCTTTTACTAGCAAATGTAGAGGTGATTACAGTCGAAACAGGCAGTGAGCACTCAGCATTCAGAAACTACTGGACATGAAGTTCAAAAAACTAGATTTTTTTAAATCTTCCTACACCATTTTAACCTAATATTTTTAAAACAAAGTTTATGATTGCCTTTTCTACATTCATAAAGCAGAATTAATATTTTATATTTTGTTGTTCTTCTCTATGAAAAGAAAAATAAGGGTTTTAATTTTAATCTATGCAATTCTCACATACATTTTTGTCACCAAAGATGAGGTTAAAGAGCCAAATCTAAAAACTGAAAACAGTATTTCTGTGGTTCTG
Organism: Oreocharis arfaki; assembly: GCA_013398015.1. Classification (NCBI taxonomy): domain Eukaryota; kingdom Metazoa; phylum Chordata; class Aves; order Passeriformes; family Paramythiidae; genus Oreocharis; species Oreocharis arfaki. The sequence continues at coordinate 602,737 of VZRR01006745.1, read as the reverse complement.
GAAAACCTGATACTGGAAAACCCAGTTCAATTTCACAGTAAATTTGAGAACAAATTTGATAGCTTTTTTTGGTTTATTTGCCATTCATTGCCCCCTTCTAGACCTTTATATAATCTTTTAGGAATCCTGGCATCCAATCACTAAGTCTGAGATACTGAGGGAGACGAAGAGAGAGGCAGAAAAAGGGCAAGCGCAGGGTAACTAAAAGACAGTGTGAAAATACAGAATGTGCTATTCAGGAAGCACAGGGTTCCTTGTGAGAATTTCTCAAGTACTGACTGCTCTATGCCAACGCATGCTTAACTGCTGTGGCCTAGACATTAGAAAGCTGTTAACTTTACTGGTAGCCAGGCTGGGTAGCTTTTTGTTGGTCTAACATTGTCTTTCAAGAAAACAGAATGTTATAGGTAAGCAGCAAAAGATGCTAGTAAAGGCTTTCATCAACACAGCTCTCAGCATCAAGGAGCCACAAGCACGGCTGCACAGCCTGTGCTTTCGATGCATACACCTTGTGCACGCCAATACCCTTGCACCACGGCGGAGAAAAAAAACCATGAAAGGTCAGCTGTACGATTTCTTTAATGTTTCTCTTTGATCATCATTTTTTCAGCTCAAACTAACGGATTTGTTTCTCTTGCTGTCTCTTCCTTCAAGCAAGACAAAAGTTTTTACTCAAGTAGGAAATGCTTAAAAAAGCACAGAAACAATGAGGACAAATTTCTGACCCAAATAAAACCAATTATGAATGTGTTTCCATTCCATCTTCCGATTTATGTTATTCTGAGCCTACACTCAAGCTCTTATTTCAAAGTAGATTAGCAAAGAACTTTTCATAAAATGCAACTTCCTCAAGTACCTGTTCCTTCTTAGTGGGGCTTTATTGTTTGTTTTTTGCTTGTCTGGGTTTGGAGGAGGTAGCCATGTTTATATTTAAAACTCACTTTTTTAGCACAATTGTTAATCAAGTACATTTTATTTTCTGTAAGACAGAAAACACACACACACATGTTTAAAATACCAGAAGAGATTTAAGAGACAGTGCTCCTGGAGAACCATTCTTCAGCTACCTCAAACTTTACTCCAGTCTTCGACAGTTTTCATAAGAATATAAGAACAATAAAGAAGAGTGAAGTCCAGCAGAAAGGCAGAATATTATGTTTCCTGGATACATTTAGTACCTCCATATGACAATTTCTCTAGGATGAACTTGAAAATGCAGCTACCGTATTTTCAAATCTTGCACCCACAGGTACACAGTACAGAAACCATCACAGACTAACCATGTTTTATTTGAGTATCTGAGACAAAATCCTATGGATAGCATTAACTGCCACAAACAAAGCAGTAAGTCTATAAGCATTCCCTGAATGACTACTACAGCGACAATTTGTCTCATTTCTCACATGGCAGAAAATCTCCCAATTTCTGACTCACAGATGATTAAAAAAACTATACAATGAAGTCATCATAATTTCAATATTGAAACTTAATGGTTTTTTTACGCCCTTGCCCTTCACTCTTCGGTAAGTGTGTCCCAAACCTTGTCCAGTATCACCTCTATCAAGAGAAAATGAGCAAGATTCTTCTAGCCCACCTGAGATTCTAAATGGTAAAACTGTAAAATCAAAACAAGTCTCTTCACTACTTTTTCTTCTGTCTTTTCAGTTACCAGCCATATTACATGACAAAGGTAAAGCAAGGTATTATAGACTGTGAAAAACCACTGTTGATGGAGACAACCAGGAGTCAGCACGAGTGGCACAGTAGATACAACAATACATAGGAGATTTTACCTTTCTGACTAATCGAAGTGCTTGTGTTCTTTCTACTTCATTACTCTGCTGTATGTCAATGCACCTAAAGTAAGTTAAAAAATACATTTGGTTAATAACAACAGTAACTTTCACCTAAACTGTTAACAACTCATGTTAATATTGATGCATACGAATACAGAAGAAAAAGAATTGACTTGTTGTTAAAAACTATGCTTTTCATAATGAGCATACCCATTATGATAGGTCAATTAGCTTCAGTATATATTTTCCCAGCTATTTTCATGGTAACTGAGTAGAATGTTCTCAAATATAAATTAGCAAAGCATATTCCTTCAAAAATTATTTTCCAAGACAGCCGCTCATTTGCAAATGAGACCAAACCAAGTATTTGTAATGTTTCACAGCAACACATTCTGAGTATTTTTAGATCAGAAAAGTCCTTTTGCTCAAAAAAGAAATTAAACAGCACACTAAAACTGCGTATTTATAAACAGAAATTCACACACATTTATATCGGCATATTAAATTTAAAATGTCATTACAGGAAGCACTATAAATGCTATTATTTACATCTCTTCATCACGCTGATTGTATTATCTCACTGTCGGTCTGCCCTTTGGGATTTTTCTGTTGTGTCATCGGTTATACTTAGACTACAAATTCTTGGACATGAACGACTTTTTAGCTCTGACTCTGTACTGCAGGCTCCGCAGCACCATGATAATACAAAGAATCAAACAACTCCCATACAACGACTTAAGACACGAAAATTTTTAATATTTCAAACTTACTAATTTCTAGTTAATGGCATTTATGATTAAAAAAAGAAATTCATTGGATTATCTGTAATATATATCAGGACAGCATTTTATTTGGATTAGTTAGTGTGATGAAATATCATTCTGTAGAAGAAAAACGTTTTCTACAAAACTACTTACTAAGAACATAAGAGAATATGAAAATACTTCTCACCTGTCTCAACTATGAAAAAGCAAGTGATTTACAACTTTGGAATTTACAAGAAAAAAAGTTACCTGGCTATCAAATAATCCACTTTCAACTTCAGCACCTTCTGGAGAATACTGGAATCACGAATAAGATAGCGGAGGGCTCGCAATCCTGCTGCTCGCACCTCTTTCGCTTCATTTAGTAAAGCTAACCTCAGACTACAATGAAGAAAACAAGAGGGACAAACAACTATTAGGCAGCAGGTAGACTTTACCATCTGACATGCAGCTACTACTCACTCATTTCAGACAAAAAGTATGATTTTTAAAAATAAATGTTCAGAACTTATGTTCTGACTTTCAGGTCTTCTCATGTGCAACCTAGAAGGCAAGCTTTCATCCTGGTCAGCAGATATAGACAATATGTTAGTCTGAAAAAGCCACAAACCAGTTTCTCCCCCAAAGTAACAGCTTGTACCATCCATGAAATGACACATAACCAAAACCTATACACAATTTGTTATTTGACAAAACAGCTGAGCACAATATTAGTCCAAGAACATTAACAGGTAGAATAAGGTCAGTAAGAAGAAATGAAATATAGAAGAACTCTAGAAATGGATTTAGAAAGCATGAAGTAGCACACTGTCCTTTTGAAGGCCCTCAAGAGATTCATCCCTCTTCCTCAACCGCATGCAGGGTGGAGCAGGAATCCTCAATCTCCCAACGACATTTTCTAGCAGGATTTTTCACTGGACATCTAAGAACGTAAATACTTCAGCCAGTGAGACTGAACTTCTCCTTCTACAAAGGGCTTATCTATTTTCTTATCCTAGGGTTGTCATGCATGGTAATCAGCTACTCCAAGGCAAAAAATCTTCAGAATCTTTTGGTGATTAATTGGCATGGGTAAGCCACTGTAACAGAAGCTTACTCCCAGGTGTTACCTAGACAAACTAGAAAGGCTGCCATGTCATTTGAAAAATAAAGATGAACTGATTATTACTTTCAGCACCAATTAGGGAATTGTTTCAAGACCATCTTTACTGTAATATGAATATGCTGCCCATGCTGCTTTGGATGCAGCCCAGGACACAACTGGATTTCTGTACTTCAAGACTGGACATGGGACTGCTGACTCAAGTCCCGCAGCACCTCTGAGTCCTTCTCAGCAGGGCTGCTCTTGATCAGTTCAAGCCCCAGTCAGGGGGTGCCTGACATCAGGGGTACTCTTCATACCAGGGATCTTCGAGTCCAACTCCCCGGCCCTGCACAGGACAATCCCACGAGTCACACCATGTGCCTGAGAATGTTGTCCAAACACTTCTTGAGCTCTGTCAGGCTTGGTGCTGTGATCACTGCCCTAGGGAGCCTGTTCCAGTGCCCAAGCACCCTCAGGACGAAGACTCTTTTCCTAATATCCAACCTAAACCACCCTGACACAATTTCAGGCCATTCCCTCAGGTCCTGTCACTGGCCAACACAGAGAGGAGATGAGTACCTGCCCCTCCCTCTTCCCTTCACGAGGAAGCTGTATACCAGTTAAAGAACGGGCACAGTGATGCCACTACTACCAAAGAACAATACTATCATGAAATTCAACATTCAAAGGCAAAAGCTACCAAAAAGGTATGTGTCACTATCTTTAAGTGTTGAAAACACAGTCAAAACATACAGCTAGTCAAAAAGATAAAGACAACAGTTCTAGTTAAGAAAATGACTCACAATATTTCCATAACCAATTACACAAGGTTTCCCAACATTTTGCTCAGAGAGTAATTAGCTTTCCTAAGCTTTTTTTCTTAAATGAGATCGAAATTGAAAGAACACAGAACTGCATTAAATATTAGATCTTATTTGCTTTTGTCACCACTGCTGGTCCTTAAGACAAATTTACCAATTTCCGTGTGGAAATAAGCATGCAGTTACATTTGGCAGTCAGAAATGGCCACAAAGTAGATAGGAATTCCACTTGAAAGTATATACACGGGCATTTCAGTAGCAGGGAAAGCAGGGCTACATGGACACATACATACCAATACAACGTAAAATATTGATCTTTAAATCCTGATTCTATATCAAGAGTAGGCTCTATATTTTGTAGATGTCTATTTTTATTAGAAGTGCTTTCTACAAGTACTGAAATATTTAGAGGTACTTTCACATCTGTGAGGAATATACTGAAGAAATCAAAACTTCTGACTTGGAGGGGGTTTCTCTGTTTGCCCAAAAGTGAATAATGTACTTCTGATTTTACTCATTAAAATATTTGCAGGCTATCTGCTTGCATTATGAAATTTCGAATTTATTATAAATACAAAACACTAGCTCAGAAGCAGAAAAGAAGTTTATTTAATTGCACCAAAACAACTGACATTCCCTAGGATTGCTCGAGTGCTCTTTACTACTTACCATATTATGATGCTGTCATAGGTAAAACCTAGCTTTTCTTCAGCATGGCCAGCATTACAAAGAAGCTGAAAATAAAAGAAAATATCCATTATTTATAGCTCTTCAAAAATGACTGTGAAAAACTGTGGATTTGGGGAAATGCTTTCAAAAACAACTGAAGGAATTTAATTTGTAAGAAGGGACAGACTACTAGCTTCAGACTTCCCTGAGAACTTCTGCCGTCCATATTCTGTTCCCATACACATCAGCTACAGAGACTCATCTGTGGATTCTCATACCAAAAAAAGGTTGCACAGTTGTGTAAGCTGTGTATTGGTCACTCCATTTTTCAGCACCAGATTGCTAGCTAGGCAACTGGTAGTTTGAGCAGAGAGCAAAAAGGACTGAAGTCAAAGCATATCATCAGGGGCTCAGGTAAGAGTTTTGAAACAAAGACTGACACTGATGGTCCACTGTTATGTTTCGTCACAGTAGCACAGAAGTACAAAAAATCAGAAGGCATTGCCAAGTGTCCTGTAATCGACATTTGGTCTTGGCTTGCCGTCCATTTTATAGAACTTGTACCTCTGAAAAATAAAGAGCAAAGGTTGAATTTATGCACACAAAAAGCAGCTATAAGCTGTCACAAACCAGACATTTCAACCATATCTAGTCATTGTGAACAGAGAAGATTTACAAGCACAGTTTTTAAGTCCAAAACCATGCTCAAAGAGAGCAACCTAGGTTGCCAATGTTTTAGCCTCTTGAGGAAAGGAAAACAATCTCTTCTGTAAGAAGAGCTGATGCTGCTCTTCTTTGCAAGAGCAGCAAAGAAATTCCTAGTAATCTCACTTACTATCCCTGGCTAAAACTGTAAAATATTATCATGTTCAAATCCCAAAGCACTTTTCCAAGCACTTCCAAAAACTCAAGTGATTAATACTGATTGCAATATCTTTGCACTTTGTACTCTGTTTTCAAAACAGGCATGTGTTCAGTTCTAAGTCAGCACGGTATTAAGTTTCTCCTCAGTGAGGAATTCAGGAAGTATTTGTGCTAACTAGTCATTACCTCTGCTCTGAAAATACTGTAATACATCAAACTCTGTGACACATTCTTTATGTGTATTTACTGCTAACAATAAGAAATTTACAATAAACAAAACAAACAGCTAAATCAAGGCTACTGTAAGTTAAAATATTTAGTGTGTTTCATGCTTCAGTTCTACCGTTGACCTCCATCTGAAAAAACAGCATATTGCAGAGAAACTCTGCCTTTAAGTAAACCCATTTTATTAGCAAAATCATTAAAATTCAAACAGTACTTAGGTTTATGCTCAACAATCACAAATTCATTCAAAGATCACATTACATCTTACAAAACTGTTTTCCAAGAAATTAGTGATAATGCTGAAATTTAAGGCTGTTAACAAGAGATTATTAAATTGGCCTGGATCAGCTCCATCAGCCATATTTAGGCTCAAATAACTTAAGGTAATCGAAGTATTTCAGATTTTGCATTTTTCTTAACCAAAGACGATTACAAAACATAAGGAAAGTTTTTACATAACCTCTTTTTTACCACCTTTCAAATTTAAATGATAATAAAACTAGACAATTGATGCATTAACTGGTTATGACAGCATGTCACTTCCTAACATCAATCTATTTTTATGCCATGTTGTTGGACTGCCTAAGGCCACTACTGCTGCTGTAGCATTTCTATTGACATCTTATGAACTGTAAAAATTGGCTGGCAGAGTGTAAGCAAAACAGTGCGAGAACATAGTGAGTAAAAACATTGTTCAGTTTCAGACAGTTACATCTATAGTTGTTTAGGCTAATCATTTATACATCCAAACCTCTCCCCAGCATTCCACCCTAGACACAAATAAGAAATCCTAACTTAAAACAACAGAACGTCCTCAACAGTCTATTTTTCCCTACTTTAAAAAAACCTATACAATTGTAATTCTGATCTGGGAAAAACCCGTGTTTTAGAAAACTGCTAGTGTGTGCACTAGTGCATTAGTGACACTTGTCTCCTATCATCACACTTACCATTGGTTTGCATCTTGAGCAGTCCCGAGATTAAACTGACGCATTTCACATGTTCCAGGAACCCACCTAACTTGCTGCACTGCTAAAAAACACTCAGTTCACTGGACCAGTTCTAGCCTGGTTGTCACTCTCATCAAATACATATCGTGGTTATTAGCTCCTCAATACCAGCTGCTTCCATCTATATACGTGCTCCCACTGCACACACCTTCACTGATGCTGAAAAGAACTTGACCTTATCTTGAAATTCAAACACACTCACGTAACCTGATGAGTTAAACTTTCAACAAAGTTAACTGCTGTTTGGATATAAATTTCTGAACTTGACAGGAATAATTATAGAAGTGTTTGATGGTGTCTGTGCATACATGTGAAGTATTTCTCCCATAGAAAAGAAAATAGCTACTAGTTTACTCTCCCTCTAATGGGCCACCAGTACTTATGCATTAGTTTTCTTTGTAATTTATATATGTTCCAGATATAAAGGAGCCTAGAAGACGGACAGGAAGATCAGAATTCAAAAATGTTTCCGTGACTTAAATGGAGTGCCCGAATTCAATAAGCAGATTTAATTAGATAATAGGAACAGCACATCCTATCATTCAGGGTGGCACACATTAACAGACACATTAGAAATGAAAGTAGGCCAGCAGAGAAACAGACACTGTCCAGAAATTAAGATTCAGAATGTTAATTTAAAACAAAAAACGAAACAAATTTTACCTCTGGAAATACTAATAGGGACTGCATTATGTTTGAGATTAAAAGACTTCTTCCATATCACAGGCTGCTCTCAAAACTGCAAGAATAAAATTCTGTGTGCCACATTTCAAGAGCAAAGTGGAAAAAGTGTAGCAGAAAAACGTACAAGGCAGGTAGAAAATCCACCCATGAAGGCTGAGCCATTTGGTTTATTTAATCTAGGGGGAGAAAAAAAATCTGTCTGGTAAGGCTGGATTTCTCAAAGTCTGAAAGGGAGAAAAACAGTCAGGGAAGCTGCTATAAAGAAGATACTGTTCAGCTGGTCCCAATTCCTTGGGTATTTGCTAAGTTATAAATGTCTGGCCTTAAACATATTATATGAAAAAACTATCATGTTCTTCCCACTTCACCTTCAAACAACCTTAAGCAGATCAATGATTCTGGCCCAAATGCAGCAGTATTTGTAGATGGCTGAATTCCTGACAAAGCCAAGTAACTGTCACATGTTTGACTGTAAGATCTAACAACTAACATACACATCATCATAACATAACTCTGTAGGCCAGCAGTATCAGAATACTAAAATCTATCTTTAGTTATACATTGACATAGTTCACTAAAATGGCAATGGATTATCATATAATACCTGGAATAATGAAATTATTTATATTTTTATATTATTTGTATTTTCCATATGTACATCTTTCCTATAGAAAGTACATATTTTAAAATTTTATATATAGATGCAAACAAAACCAAACAGAGTATACTTTGGGAGTTAAAACTGCAAATGAGTCCACTTTAAAATTAAAATTTTGTGATAAAATACACAGTGACTGGGCACAGCAAAGACTCTTCAAGGATACGATTAAATATTAGGACAACATGGTATGTACATTAAGCCAGACAGTGACTAACTTACAGTGAAGGGTTTTTTCATGTTTACTGTCAGCTATGAGTTTTTCATACTACTCAGATGAGTCACAGCAATATGAGTAACATATCAACATGTCTTGGAAACAGTAGCTCAGAACAACAAAACCATAGGAGGTCAACAGCATACACAAGTGGAGTGAAGATTTGAGACCATTCAAATTCATATTTACCAGAATAGCCACAGCAATTACTAGGCAAAAATATTATACTACTCTATGCATCCAGAATGTAATTACTACATTATAACTCTGGAAATACAGTTTGAGCCACCACTGCTAATATTTAAAAGAAGACCACTTTGGAGATCCTAGTCTTAAGAGAAGCTGCTACTGAAACTGTGGACTCTGGATTTAGACACATTTGTTACACAGCTGAATGTCTCTAAGTAATATGCTCTGTTCCTATCTGCTACACCATTGTGAGGTTTCAGGTTTTGCCACCATGGTTTATGTACTTGGATGAATGTTAAAGTCAGACAGTACATTCAGTGTAGTAGACCCAGGTTTTGCAAAAGACAGCTGAGACTCTAAAATGACAGATGATGAATCAGAGACACAACCTGTGAAAGCCTCTACGGCCACATCCACACCCAAGCCACTCAATCCGTATCATCCTAGTGAAAGTCAGCAGCATGGTCAAAAGCTAACAGATATACAGAGCAGAATAGCAGAGCTTCATTCAGTAATACCAATTAGTTTTGAACAGAATGAAAACAATTTTCCATGTCACTGTATTACTGATGCTGTCCCCATTGCTAAGCTTATATCTAAAATGAATCGCTTGATTTTGTCCTTTAAGAAGTACCTTTCTTTCAGGGGAAAAAAAAACCAAAACAACCCAGAAATTCTTACAGCATCTATGGATTTTTTTTTCAGCCTGTTATTAAAATACCCTTTTACAAAGGTATGAAGGATCTCTCAGAAGCTCCCAGTGGGATAAACCTCCTAAAATAGAGGATTATAAACATATACTTCAAATCACAAAGACGTTTTCCACTAGGTAAATGCAATTGCACAGTTTCTTCTGGTTTTCAGTGATTTATCACTTACTACTTCTCATGGAGGTGGGGAAAACCCAAAAGAAGTAACCACGATGTTTTGATACTTATCAGCAGAAGCTGGGAAACTTCAAGGTGCTTGCCTTATGTAGGTGGCCATATAAATTAAAGATGGGTAATCCTACTCAGCTTACCGGAGCTGAAGGTATAGACCAAACTTGTGAACTGTTGTGACAATTGAAAGTGTGACTAACCATTTAGTGGAGGTCAAATCCTCAAGCAATTTTCAAGTTAGAATACAAATTAGCTTAAATAGGGTGACTTGAAAGGAATATAGATTGAGGCAGTACTTCACAAAAGTTTTTGCCCACAAAATGCAGCTTCGTTTACTAGGTGACAAGAAGCAGAGAAGGAGTGTGGTCCCATTCAAAACGGATAAAATTTCCAAGTCTGCTGCTGCTGCAATTCAGAACTAAACGTACCTTTCCACAGCCTGAGCATCACCAGACTGGGAATGCTAACTTCCTGGAACACAAAACTTAGATCACCTAAGTTGGGTGGTCTTGTTGAACAAGAACAATCCACATTCTGCAGATAAAGAGCAAAGAACTTGGAACACTAATGACCTAGCTAGTAAGTATTACTAGCAAAAACCTGAAAAATGAAACGCAAGTTTTTGTAAAATGTCATGTATAAAGCATACTTTGCACAGTAATAATGGGTGCTGTGGAGACCTGAACACTAGTCAACACTTCTCTTAAAGGGAAGCAGCAACGAAAAAAAAGTTACAGCACCTAGGCACACAGGCTTCATATAAAGCTTCATCTGCTTTAATGTATCACTCTTGCAGATGAACTAGTAACTCCTGTTAACTTCTGATCACCATTATTTAAAAATATATATACATTTAAAGTATTTAACTTCTACGTAAAACCCTGGAGTCTAGTTCAGTACTAGTTCAGTAATTTTTACAGGGTGATTACATTCCTTCTCCTTAACAAAAGGGAGGTGAGGGGAACAGATCTCACCTTAAAAATCTAGTCCAGTTTCAAGTAAAGAAATCTGGACATAACACACCTCAGATATCCTGAAAATAATACAAAACTTGGGGTCTATCATGATTGTTGTCAGGAAACTCCACAGTTGGAGTAAATTACATTACTTGTTCCCATGTGACAAAAACATTTTGCTTTCCCTGACCAAAGAACTGAACAGCGAGATTTGCAGTCTTTGAAGGAAAAATGTGGGGTAGTAGGGAGCAACTGCTTAGACTAGTTCAGATGTTTTCTTTTAAATATAATAATATTCCTAGCAGGAGAACAATAGATTTTCCATATTATTTTATCAGAAATAATTTTATCAGAAATATGCTATTAAAAATTTTCAAAGGTCCTTTCCCTGTCCATAGTACAAGTAGCCTAGATAACAAGTAGGTCTTCAAAAATGGACCACAAAATGCAACAATTTATAAACAAATCAAGTTCATATTCACTATAATTCCAAGACAAGATACAAACATCCTCAGCCCTCAGCACATCAATCTTACCCACACTCCCGTCTCACAAAGGAGGAACTGAGACTATACCAACTCATAGTGGAAGAACAGAGTGCAAAAAGGAAATAAAACCATCTCGCCAAGCTCCAGGCTTTCACTTTTAACCACTGGAATGAAAAACACAGAATTGTTCCAACCACAACGCAGACAATACAGCACAATTCGCAACTTTTATTCTATTCTCATAACTGCATTTATAGTTCAAACAAAAATAGGAAGAGGTTTTAAAACCAAATGCACTTATAAAGCAAATATGCCAGGGAGACGAATACAGGAACAAATGTTCAATATTAAATTGAGTAGTATGATTCCCTCATGCAGGGAGATTCTCATTTAGAATCAAAATCAAGTGATGAATCACAGCTTCCATCTTCAAACATCACATTTAATTTTATTAAGTTGCTTTTCACAAACTTGTAGTTTCCTGCCAGTCTTAAGTGCTATTTATGAAAACCGTTCTTCCACTTCTAAGTACTTTCCATTTTCAATATTGGGTTTAACAAAACCCCCAAATATTCTTCAAATATTCAATTACAGAATTATGCAATTTCTCAAAACTATCTTTTAAAAAGAATATTTGGTTCATCTTTTAATTACAATATGTGTATTTATTAATTTACCACAGTTATGGGTGCTTAACAGTTGATTTGCAATAGCAAAATTGACACTGTTTAAAGACCTGTAGTTTCAAAGACAGACTTTTCACTACAAATGGTGACTCTACAAACTTAATCTAGCTCTTTAATTTTAAGATGACTAGAGAATTTGGAAGCATCCACATTTCAAAGTTTCTAGATTTTCACAAAAAGGAAACCTAGCTATGCATCAGACTTTTCTAGCAGAATAAAGGGCTTTTTTGGAACACATTTTGGAATCCCAGTGAAAACAGCAGCATTCTGTCAATGGTTGATGTCTGATGTCTGAATGATCCAAAGAAGAGATTTTAGTGTGAAGTTCAGTCCCTGAGTGAATGTTATTCACCTACACTTGTTCTGAAACAATCCAGAAAATGCAGCACTTACAGATTTGCTATTAGTGCATTAGAAGATTTTTGCTACTGTGTTTTCGTGCTCAGTACTCACCCGCCTGTTAAGTGAATCTTACACGTTACCACAGAAGTGGTCAATCTCACAAGGACTGCCTTTAACAGCCAAGATGCCTACTTCAAAGGTTATCATCCATGTTTGTCCTTCTCGTATCAACTGGTTTGCCACACCTTCCCTTGAGTACTCATTCTTTCACTTAAGATTGACACAAAAATGTCAAATGGACTACTGATAATCTTATTTAATTCTTTGTAACAAACTTATCTGCAAGCACAATTTAAACTTTATTTTATCCCCCAAATTCTCCTCTACTACGTTTTTTCTTGGCTGCTGCTAGTTGCAGGATCCATCCTCAGTCACAGGAACTCAGTTTTCATTTTCAGGTGTGCTGCCCTATCTCTATCAGAAAAGTGTACAACATACCACATCCTTCTATCAGTCCATCAGTTTGAGTAAGGCTCACACTGAAGCTCCAGTGTCTCCTGCCTCACTGACGGCAACGCTATTTCCCTCGCATTGACAAATGGAACCCTGGTCCAACTACAACCACTCACCATCCTAAAATGAAGACCTTTTCCCTAACTCCCTCACCACCTCCCATGGGTCCTCTCAGCTTCTTTCCACAGGTTTCTCTTTTACCCAGAAAATGTTACTTGCTGTCTTTCTGAACATCTTTCATGGCTTCTTTCTTCAGCTTACACCCTGATCCTGCAGTAAGTTTTTAATTCTCACCTTGTCAGTTCACAATGACAGCTTCCAATACACCCATTGTATTTTCAGTGCATACCTGTCACATGTCCACAATTTGGAATAAGCACATGAAAAATCATCAAGGTGGACATATTCCAGAAATGGGCCCTTTAAATCTTTTTCACTATGAAAACTGCAGTGAAAGTTGAAAATCCCTACTCTATTAGCGTCCAAAACAATGCATATAATGTGCATTGATACAATCCTCTGCCCTCACCATACTCAATCAGTTTATATACAGAAAGTCTGGCATTTTACATTTTTGATTTCCATTCTGCAGAGCAGGAACCAACTCTTTAGCTCTAGTTAACCCATTGGGAGATAGTTCCATCTTCTAAGAAGTAAGATACTACAAAAATTCAGCCAGCAGGACAGGTAAACTTCAGCATAACCCTGCAATCACATATTCACTCGTCCTTATTTGATACCTTCCTTTCCAATAATATGTAGACTTCAAGTACTGTTCCGTGATGTTAAGCAATTTCATTAATGTCCCAGACAATGTCTGACGGTAAATACGAAACTTTTTACCTCTACAATCACTTATTCTAAGACACTATTTGAGCTCTTACCTTAGTAAAATTATTCAAGTGACCTAGTTTTCTCATATTTGACACGCCTTGTAATTTGGCCACATTTTGGAGAATCTCTCTCATATTATCACAAGGGTCTGCAAAAGAAAGCAGGGTATTAGGAGTTACAGTTAAAAAAAAAAAGAAAACAAAAATCTAAACAAGCATTCAACATGCAGTTTCGTAAATATAATAGGTACTCTCCTGGTCTCAGTCAGGGATGCACTGCACTTTTGCTCCAAGACGCATCAATCGAATTTATGCTAGGGACCAAAACCAGGCATACCTGAGTTCTGTTGAATAAATGCTGAAGGCAATGGAAGAGACATTCTAAAGCAGATTTTAATCAGTATCTTAGATCTGCAGTTGACAAAGAAATCCATTTAGTGTCTGAAACGCCAACCCTTACATCTCGTAAGTGAACAGCCTTACCCTTAATCCCCTTGTAATTTAAAGACAAAGTAAGCTGAAAGACAGACGTAAAAACATAGCATGGTACCGGCACACATTATTCCTTTTTTTCCTCCAGACAAAGGGTTGGTGGGATTTTGGAAAGATGGGACCTCCTTTGTTCTCTCCACATTAATTGCTTTCCACAATGATGCTAAATTTTAAATAGCTTTTCCAATGACATGGGAAGTGAACTACAAGGTAAACAAAAGGCTTAAGAATCTCTTCTCCTTTCTTCCTAATGGTCCACCATCCCAACAAAAACAGCCAAACAAACAAACAAAAACAAACAAAAAAACCACCCACAAAACCAAAACCCCACAAACCAGTATTTGAACACCAACTGATGACCCTGCATTCCGCTGGAAAACAGAAAACAAGTACCATGATGAGAAGAGACTCTTATCCTACATTTGGGATAAAGGTTGAAAGCTGAGGCAGAGTGGAACAAGCAGCACAGAGTGGGCCTGGGCCCAGAGAGCTGCATGGGGAGCTACTGCAACAGACACTGCAGTAAGCTCTGTACCTGGTGGTACTGTGGCACAGCAGTTTTCAAAGAGACGTATTTGACTCATGGACGATTCTCATGGAGTCTTAGATTAGACACTGAGGATAGGTATTACAACAATACTATCAGCAGTTTTAGATAAATGAAAAACCAAGGCTATCCTGAAGATGTAAACTATTGGAAGTAATACATTACCAAAAAGAAGAAATAACTGCATTACATAAAACAAAGTCTTTAGAACATGCCTGAACAGCAAACATCTAAAAAGCAGCAAAGAGAGAACTTTTGTGTGTGGTGTCCCACACTAACTTCAGTAAGAAAAACTTGCCTCCTACTGCAGAATGGAAGAGCTACAGCTGTGTTTGTGGCATATACATAGTCTTTTACCTCCCTGTTTCTCCTCAAAGTGTGTTTGTGTATTTGTCATTATGCAAAGGAAATCAAGAATTGGAGATGTAAAGAAAGCATCATCTTTGCTATCTCTCTACAAACCATGCTTTTACATCACTTCCTGTAGTTTAAAAACTTTAACCAACAAATTTAGAAAAGCAAACATAAGTAGCAATCTTATCAGGATATATCCAGAATATGTTTGGAAAGATGAGACCTCTACTTGCACCATAATCAGAAATTAAGACATTATTTAAAATTATGACACCTACAGGTAGGTACCCCAATTAATGTGTACGAACCTGTCAACCCATTAGTCAGTGAAGATTTCGTCTATCAGTCAATGAAATCAAAGGCCATTTGCTTGATTAGCTGCCTAGATGCCTACTCAAGGGTAAGGTAATCAATTGTATTGACTATGGTGTTTATAGTGAAACTTTAGCAAATGTAGAGACACGCTACTATCCCACCATATAATTGTGATAATTTTCAAACAAAGGATCAGTGAGATTTTGGGCAGACACTATAAGTTCTTAAATGTGGGCATCAAATTCTACTAGCACCAGCTTGACCCGAAAGATCCTTTTCTACAAACCTAATCACAGCATAGGCAAAGTCAGCCATCAGACAGCTGTGTCTGTGCTTCTGTACCTTGCACTGCTGAGCAGTATGCATAGTAAAACCAGACATCTAATAACTTTGAATTTAAACTGGAATATGTGCATGGACCTCTTTGAATCCCTAGGAAAAAAGGAAAAAAAAAATCTTTCATATGATCACAGAAATTAGAGACAGTGAGAATCTTACTGGATCTACCCCAGGTTTAGGATTCCTCTGCACAATTTGCTTTTCCAGGGCTTAACTCAGTTTAAGAGGTTTGCAATAACTCAAGCCATAAAATTATGGAATGGTTTGGATTGGAAAAGACCTTAAAGATCACCTAGTTCCAACTCCCTTCCACAGGCAGGGAATCTTTCACTAGACCAGGTTGCTCAGAGACTCATCTAACTTGGCCTTGGAACACTTCAAGGGATGGGGCACACTGAGGACAAGTAGCTGGGATTAGTTATGGCACTACAAATAATTTATATCATATAGCCCCTTAATTTAAAGAGAACATAACAGGAGAGGATAATGACTTCCTCATAATCTGGTTTCTTTGAAAATACAACTTGGCTCATATCTATGTTTTGGCCTGCCTTGAGTAACATGTGGGAATTTCCCTGGCTCACATCACTTTTGGACCTGCAGAATTCCCCGTTCTGCCACAAGAAAAGATCCCAGGTGAGCAGTCTTAGAGCAACATAACTTTCCAAAACGACTGGAAGTATGTTTTAATTTTGAAAGTGCAGACAGCTACATACGCAAGGTAAAACGCTACGAAAGCTAAGCTTGCTGTATGGACAGGAAAGACCACAGGACTAGCCCAGAAAACCTCTTGTGCAATGGCAATGGACATTCCTATTCAGCTATTTGATAAAGTCGGCATTAACTCAGAAAGTGTGCGAACTGCCCTGTGGAAAAAGCCAGTCAACTTGGATGGGAAGAAATAAGGATATAATGATACTGTAATTTCCCACGTTAAGAATTCTGAAGCAATGACAGACCTGTATAATCAGGATGCCTAAATAAAATTCATACTAAAAGTATTTTCCTCTATTTTTGCATAAAAAACCGCAGTTACAGCAACTTTTCCCTCACCTCATCCTCCTTCTGTTGAGGAAAAAATTATTTTTAGAGACTGAAAAGTTTGAGGAAAGACATGTTTGTGCTGCTTAGCTGGGCAGTCAGGTATTTCCCAGAAGCATCATTAGCAGATAAGTAATATGAAGCGAACTTGCAACTCCAGAACGAAAGCTACAAAACTGAGAAAACTGAGAACATAATAGACATTTCCACAACTGAAATTGATAATATTAATAGAGCAAGTCAGGCAACGCACTCTTCAATCCTATCAAAACCACTACTGCTGCAGAAAAACAAGACAGTTAAGAAATAAAGACCCTCTCATAGCATATTACCTCAGAAGGAACTAAATTAACAGAAGCCTTTTTGGTCAAATATTGTCAAGTGAAGTCTTGTTTTAAACTTCAGAAGAACCTTCTCACAAAAAGTATCCTATAAAAAATTTGACAAAATAATTGTGACATACTAACTTCAAGGAAAGATGGGCTATCTTTTTTTCCTTCTTCTGAAAATGCATCATACATTACAAAGAAGTAGAAAATTTATATTACTTACTCAAGCGTGACTCACTTTTAGTAAAACTAAAGCCAGTAAGGAAGACAGGCAGGCCTAAGAAAACTTCACATCAGAGATGTAAAAGAATTTAAACCAAACAATGTGACTTCACAAATGGTGACTCAGTCTTTTGCTAGGCTATCCCTCACATTGAAATGGGCTCGGAAATAAGACTAAATACATTCTGGATTCTAAAAACTAAGCCATGTGGCTTTCCTGTAGTCACAGATCAGATCCAGCACTATCTTTCTGTCACAAAATCTTACAAAAGCACTATAAAATAGCAAGTAATGCAGAAACAGAAAAAAGCATAGCGCAAAACCAGAGACTGATCTTCCAAAGAAATATCACAGCCTTAACATCTCATTGTCAAGCTTAACAGTTCATCTTGGTGTTGACACAGATTTTGTTGTTCCTGTTAGGTTTTCTGCTTGCTTGGGTTTGTTAGGGGTGGGGTTTCTGTCAGGTTTTTTTTGGTTTGTTTTGGGGGGGTTGTGAGGGACAGAAGGGGCTCTTGTCGGTGTTTCACAGATTGACAGAATATTCTGAATTGGAAGAGACCCACAAGAATCACTGACTAACTCTTCAGTAAATGGCTCATGCAGAGATTGAACTCACAACCTTGGTGTTATTAGCACCATGCTCTAACCAACTGAGCTAACCGGTGTTGTATGAGTTGTTTCAAGGACCCCAGTTCATATCACTGCTGCAAAGATTTCTTAGCTCTTACTCTCTAGGTCCTCAGAAGCTCCTGTTTTGTATCTGAAACAAAAAGCAAGAAGAGAAGCTACTCGTTATTTTAAGACCCCTTAAAAGTCTACGCTTCCCTGACTCACTTAATTTATTACTGAGATGATGACTCGTATTGGGAAAAATTTCTTCACCAAAAGAGTTGTCAAGCATTGGAACAAGCTGCCCAGAGAAGTAGTTGAGTCACATCCCCTGGAGGTAACTAAAAGATGCATACACGTGGCGCTTAGGGACACAGTTTAGTGGTAAACTTGGCAATGTCAGGTTTATGGCTGGACTGAACGATCAAGGATCTATTCCAACCAAAATGATTCTATGATGCCCAGCTGGCTCACAGCAACAACCAAATATCTTCACATTCTTTCCCATGGTGCTTCTGAGAGTGGAGCTGTGCAAAATGACTAAACTGATCTTCCAGCTTTCTTCTGCCAAAAGATGAATGACCCCTTCCCTTACTTTCCTTCCCTCTCCGTCTCACTGCATATTTCCTTCCCTCCTGTCCTACCCTTATCGTTTACACCATTTCAGCATCCATTGTCAAATTCACAATAAAATTACCCTGCCACGTATCTCAGTAGAATCTTTTTTTTCTTCTCTTGGCTATGTTAGTTCTCTGAGTTACTGACTCAAACTGAATATTAAACTCTTACAAAATCCAGTCAGAAGTAGCTGTGCCACTGAGCCATTCACAGGCAGAGTAGTGGAAGCAAGACATACCTGTTCCACATGACACTCAGTAAAAAAGAGTAATTTTTTTTTTTACCTGGACTTTACAACTGGCAAGTTGTCCCAATTATTGTACTCAAAGCCACTTTACTCAAATGTCATCTACAAACTTGTTGATACATATAAAAATTGCAAGTCAGCCCACTTGTGTCCTGCAGCAACAGCTTAGCTTGCTAATCATTACTCTCATTTTCTGTCTGTCTGCTTTTTGTCAGACAGCAAAAACTTTGAGGTAGCAGCAGTTGTTCTGTTTACTTCTGTTACACTAAACACAGTTTCTCACCCACAATTCTTTGCACTAACACCCTGTACTTACAATCATAATCTTTAGCATAGAGCAAGGCTGGTGTTTTTAAAACTCTAGCCTCAAGAACTCCATGATTCTCTACGCCTAAATGTAATTCACAGATGCATCTATATCAAAAATCTCCAACGTTGTGCTGTTGTTTGTTTTTAAACTCTCATGACCTCTTAAGGCTTAACTAATTTTTTCACCCCTTCAGGACTGTGACATTGTTTTTCCCCAGTGAGAACCATGATGCATTCTGACAGATCCCATTCTCCAGAGAGAAAGAACACCACACAAGTCCAGCTACACAAAACAGCTAGCGCTCCATCTAACGCAGGGATGAAACAGGACCAGCAATAGCTATACTAGCACAAGTGACAACTCCTTTCGCCTGATAGATTTAGCAGCATTGTTTGACCACATTCAGTATGCTAGCAGCATGCCAATTCACTGTTCTGTTATGCACATGTGAATGAAAAAGAAAAAAAAAAAAGAATGGTAGGCTTTAGCACACAAAAAATTCAGTAACTCTGAAGTCAGGCATGAGTTAAACTGAGGAGTGTGTATTATATGCATCACTTGGTAGGTGCTAAAACAGTACACAGTACTGTAGACAGTAGCCAATGTACATACAGTAACTCTCAAGTGAGAGACAGCATTAGCAGCTGATGTCACACCTACTAGAATCACAAGGCCCAAAAAGTGAAATAAAAGATTAAGTACTCCTAAATACTTCCTTTAAAGAAGGAAGTTATACTTCACTACAGTCAAGCATCTCACCATTGACTAAGAACACGAGAAGTATCTTCCTCTTACTGAAAGAATCACAGTTATGACTGGATAATGGAAAATCCTGGTGAACTTCCTATACACCTCTACATCCATTAGATATTTTTAGAGTGTAAAAGCCATGCAAATGAATATTGTTAAGCTGCTCTTAGAAGCTTGTTAAAGTACATGCTGCCAAAATGAAGGAAGTTGAGTGAAATGCACCAACTAGAAACAGTAATGCACTATTCTGCACTTCCACTGAAACAGCAATGAATTATCAGTTATTAAAAGCAGTGAAACATTAGAAATCAGTTACCTAGAGGTGCCTATCTAAGACTATATGATAAGTAATGAGCCTCAGAAAATACGTTTTAATCAAGACCTTTAATAATGAAATGAGACATCAATGATGTCATAACCTACCATTACCAGCTTGTTTCCAAAAAAAAAAAAAAGGAAAATTATGTAATCTTCATGATATTAAAGTATTCTTAATTTAAATCTAATTAGAAAGGTGGAAACTGCACAGAAAACCTCAGAATATGAAAGATGAGAAAGCTACATAAAAAAAGCAAACTTCGTGACACAGATCACTCCTGCATTATTTATATTAACACATCAAATCTACTTTGCAAGATTCCAAAAAATTAGTGCATGAACACTTTACATTCAACCTGTGATTTTCAAAAACACAGTGATACATGTTTAGACTGAAGGTATGTCTCAATTTTTAGTGTAAAAACATAAATACTTGTCTGTTTGTAGTATCAAGTTAATGTAGTTATGCTGAAAAACGTACTGAATACTAGCCAAATAGATATCCTCTACGACCATAGTTAAAACTCTGCTATCATACTTGAATCTGTAAGGTGGGAAATACTTCTCACTGGTATAGTGTGATGTAAAATTTTGCCAAATAAGACTTGAAAATTTTAGATTAAAAAAATCCACATGAATATCAAGTTTTAACAATTGAGGATAACCCCTAAAAAGTACCTATGACTAAAAGAGTGATTTCTGCAGAATGCACCTAGACATTTATTTTGTTTGATTCCCATAGCTTTCATGAGGGAAGCATACAAAGAGCACTTTATTTTGAATATAGGTAAGTTCCAGTAACTCATGTTCGTGAAAACAGAAAGCAAACAAAAACTAAGAACTCAGACTATTTTCACCTTTGTTGCTTAAGAAAGCTGTGAATACATGAACCTGGCTCACTAATACGGAAAAAAGCACACATCCTCTCTTTCACGGCAGTCAGCAAAGAAGTAACAAAACTACTCCTCTTCCTACAGCACTGAGGTAGAAATTAACCATCACATATACAAAAATGCCTGTGAACTAGAAAGCAGCGGAAAAGACGGCATATTCAAGGTAGGATCAAGGTATCGCTAGAACTTCAGATAAATAGGAAATCATGTATCAGGACTACTCAGGCATCTAATCCTTCATATTTAATTCTCTACATCTAGACTGGCACATGTGCTTCTGAAAACAAGTAAGTAAAATCTGAACACCTGCTATGATTGTACAGATTTCTCTTCTGCAGATGTGCATAAAATATCGTAAATTAAAGGGGGTTTTTTTAATATTTAAATATTCCTAAATACAGATAGAGGTGGCAGGAAATAAACACTCTGG
Source organism: Oreocharis arfaki (assembly GCA_013398015.1). Classification (NCBI taxonomy): domain Eukaryota; kingdom Metazoa; phylum Chordata; class Aves; order Passeriformes; family Paramythiidae; genus Oreocharis; species Oreocharis arfaki. Next base: position 581,240 of record VZRR01006745.1, on the reverse strand, counting down.
TGCTGCAGTCAGCTTGAAGAGCAGTTCCAAAATAGACCACTTTCCAAAATGCTGTCTTATAATACTATTTCTAACCAAGACAATGAGATTATATGTGTGGAAAAGCCATTCTTACAGCCTCAGCTTGGAATTATGTTAATTATTCCCAATGAGTGATCTTGTACGTCAGCTTTGTAAACAGCATTGCTTTACTGCTACAACTTCTAAAAAATGGGTTTCATAGCTGAAATGTTAACATCTTTGCCAGGATAGAAAGAGAAAACTGAAGGACTATTCCAAAGGATAACTACAATGCTGATTTGAAAATCAATTACATACAGTTTTTGATAAACAAACTATTCTTTAAATGCTTTGTAGCAATACAAAATCTAGTGTCCTGCATAGCTTCCTCAAAGAGCAATTATACAAACAGTATTAAATAATATTAGTTAGGACTACATAAGGTACCAAGGCATATTTAAAAAACTGTTATTAAAAAAAACTTGTCTAGTCATAGAGAGAAAATGTTCAATTTAGCCCTCCATTTAAATTTACAGTTACATCCTCAACTCCCAGGCAGACCTGATACTGATGCCAAGAATCATAGCAGTAAGTCTTGATATATAGAGTCTTTATAAATTACAAACTTATTCTCAGTTCCACACCTCTCCCCCCCACAAAAAAATCCCACCAGAATGTCATCTCTCTGCTCTACAAGATACACAACTGTAACTACTGCATATTATCATGACTAAATCCAAACTGAAATCCTAGTCTCTTAAAATCTCTATCATGATCACTTAACAATACACATAATAATACACAAATATAAATTATTCTGGAATACAGTTAAATTCAGGAAGAACTCCTCTAAACTTTCAGAAGCTCAGATGTTTAAAAGAAAAAAAAAAAAAAAGACAAAAAACACAGAGGGTCAACATGCTGGAGGCTGGGGAACATTCTGTAACTGTGTGACTATGCATTTGTTTGCCCTCCTGTTCTGCTCTCTTCTCTGCAACAATTATCAACTACTGCCAAGGTTGGAATGACCCAGTACAACTGCTCTTATGCTCAAGAGCCAGTAAAAGCCTTTCTCAGATTTACAAAATTGCTTATGCTGGTACCCAAATCAAATTAATACTTCCCAGAACATCAATGATGAATTTAAATGGTGAATGTAAGTTTATTGAAATGGCTTAGAAAATTATCTTCAGTTCTTCCAACCCATTTTCTTCTTTTCTGCCTCCACTTCTAGAAGTAGAAATATCAAGATGGTCATAATTTTCAGGTTTTTTAACAAAACACTGTGCCTTTCTGACATCTTGCAACTAACATTTGGAGAGCAGACCAGACAAATCTGCTTTCAAAACCACTCAAGAGATTTTTGATCACGTATTTCTCTGAGTATTATCAACCTGAAATATGATCCTATTCTAGGACTATTTTCTCAATTAGCATTCTGATACTTCTCTGCATCATTTTAATTTGTTCAAGAACCTGAATGCATAAATGCTACATGGCTCTTACCAATAAACTCTAAGCTGTCAGGAAGTAGCCACTGTCCCCAGAAATATCCTGTTACATAGGGCATCGTGTAAGTTCATCAACATTAGCAGATGTAGGACCACCCAGTTTGCCAGTCAAGACATGAAGGGCAATTCAGCACGACATGGAAACACCAAAGTAATAACATACTCAAATCCAAACATTAATTCAGGGACACAACTAGAAAATACAAGTAATTCACAAACAGCACTGACTGCAGCAGCAAACACCTAAACTGTGGCAAATGTGATGCGCTATTTTCCCCATCCTAAAATGCTGTAACCAGAAGATTTCAAAATAGCACTAATTGATAATATTCGGACTTCATTCCCTCATACTAAGGAACAGGACAGCTCCTTGTGTCACACAGGTAATACAGTCACATTGCTGTGATCATTCAAGACTTCTACTCTTTCTCCTGAAAAAGGACAGGAAGTGTCATATTTATAGATTTCACATGATCTAAATACAATTCTCTGAAGACAGAAGACACCTAATCTATTGGTCAATCTCAACTTAGAAAAACCTATCCCACTGAAGCAACAGACTAAGCTAAAAACCGAGCTGCTAACACCACATTTATAGAAACAGCAAGATTTCTTCTATTTCATTTTTTGTACTTCATGAAAAAAACCCAGAAGTCTACCCATGACACACACATATGGTTTGCATAAAGAAGGAGATGAACACATTCTAAATTCTCTAGATATGAGGTTGCTCAAACTAAATTCTGACTTCACTGATGCTCAGGAGGTAACAAAGGAATAAGATTACTTACAGATTTAGTAATTTGTTTTTAAAAAAGTAATTTCTGGGCAACAGCTGTTCTTGAAAGTCATCTATTTTTATGAAGTAATTATTTTTAAATATATGTATTTATTTATAGTCTATTTACACTTCAAGCAGGAAACCAATCCTCTATGCAGCTAAAAAACCCTAAACAAAACCCCTGTGTTGTTCACCACAAATCTTTACATGAAGAGATTCATGAAATTATTCTTTGTTACTCTTACAATTATAGTGTATATTTCCATAAATCAAGGCCATATTGTTTTGCTTTAAATACCTTAACTCTATGCCTAAGTATCTCCTACCAATCATTCTGTAGTCTTAAATCAACAGAGGTAGTTAATTTCACAATGAACACTTATGCAAATAGGGCACAGAGATGTACTTACTTCATTTCAGCGAATGACTGCTAACTCACAGGAACCATTTCAAAGATGGGCAAGTAACAGTCATGTTTACCATTTTGCCATCCTTTTCATCTTGGACTTAAATGGCTACTGAAAGTACCATTTATAAACAGCATGAAATTATGTTCTCTAACCATTTTTCCAACGGAAATATAATTTAAAATTTTCATTCTGCATCTCAGATAATTATGCACATTTCCAGTAAACAAGCAAATAAATAAATAAATAAACTTAAAACTGTATTTCTGAAATGTTGCAGGAGCAGCCATCTGAGTGAATGTTCAGATATACCCAAATCCACAGCAGTAAAAAGCAGTTTAACTAAAATTAGCTGAGGGAAGTCTAGTGAAGAACAAAACCAGTTAATTTAGAAAAAACCAGTCTCCCCTTTTAGGAATATGTTCATAAAGACTATCACTCAGATTAATTTCTTAATTATTAACCTTGATTCAAAGGCTATTGCTGTACAGGCAGAATTTAGCTGAAGTGATCTGCTCATTATATTTATTTACCCAAACCTACGCAGGCCACCACTGACACCTAGAAAGCTTTTGAGTATGTGCTAGCAGTAAAATTCAGTCAAATAGCTAAATAATACAACCATAAGTAATTTTTTTTATTATTATTATTCTTTGGGATTGGGTTTTGTGTTGGGGTTTTTTACTACAGTTTCTCATTTATGCATCTTTACCAGTGTACCTCCTTTACATCAGATGCAAAGATTTGATGAATACACATGTTCTGAAGTTTTGCTTCCAAAACTTTCCATCACCACACCAGATGACAGGCAAATGAAAAAAAGTAATTTCTGCAGTATATACAAATATACCAACATTACAGACTCTTAAACTAGAACAGATACATTTTATAGTGACAGTTACAAGTGCTCCAGCTAAAAATTTGACAAATATCAGCCAGCACTTGTGTAGCAGTGTTATGTCACCCACCCTTCTGTATCAGAATTATTCACAGGAGCACTGCTCAGTGTGCGAATTCACCTTCACTATTGTACAAGCATCTGTCTACTCACATGCAGGTGAAACACTTCCAAAAAAAAGCAAACTTCTTAGTTTATCTGATCTTTCGCATAGTTATCCAAGCCTCAAGACACATGTTCTTGTCTTAGTTGCAAGAAGGTAGTTGGCATCAAAAGTAAATGACTTGTGCCATTTACTATTTTACAAAAGAAATCTCGGGAGGAGTTTCTACTAGTATAAAAGTTAAGAAAAACTTATCTGATTTTTCAGGACATTCCCAAAGTCAGTCATCATTTCAAAATAAGTTCTCAAGCTGTCCTGTAAAGCTCTTGAGCATTGCTCTTTTCTGCAGTGTCTTGAGTTTGTATGGATAATAAGAGTAAGAAAACTGCAATTTTAACTATGACTATTTCACTTCTTCCCACTTTAAAGACAAATAACAGTACCTGATGTTAAGCATCTCTTCCATGTTATTAGGGTAAAACTCCTGAGATTGCTAGGTAACTGGTAAAGTATACATGAAGGTCACCAGCTTGGGGAACCAATGCATTTGCTTCTGGACAGGAGATGGTTGACACAGCTTCCTTGTTTACTGTATTTATGATGAAGGGTGTGTTACTTTACACAGCCTCTACACTGGATAGGCTCTAAAAGGAAAAAAAATGCTGAAAGTAAGTATTGCTCTAATCTCTAAGTGGGATGCTGGGAAGCAACAGAAAAAAGCCTGAATAACATTTATGACAAAGACTCGAACGGATCAAGAAGGCAGCAGGAGATTTTGATACCTCAGTGCTCAGTGAAGAAGGAAGCATGTTGAAGAATGCCAGGAAAACAGAGCATTGCTTAAATATCTAAGAAGGTGTTTGGATTGGTATATTGATACCGATCCAAATCACAGAATAATCTCTTTTGTAATAAAAAGTACAAAATCTTAGAACAGGCGTTTTATTCTCTGACCACAGCAGCAACAACAAAGAACCCACATACAAAAACAAATTTAGAAGCGCTGTACACAAAAACTTTCAAGACAGATATGAGTGCAGATCTTTAAAGACATGGTAGTACCCAATTCCTAGAGAAATATTAACAACAGATAAACGAGTCATAAGGTTTTAAAGCGCTCTTCTGCTAAAATTTTTCCTTTATTAAAAATGTTGTTCCTGTTTTCAAGAAATGGAAACTGAAAATATTTTAAGCACACACCATCTTAACTGTTCTCAGAAGTCTTAGGATTATAAAAGCAGGGCTTAGGAAAAAAAGCCAAAGGTAAAAGTGTTATTAATCTAACCAGGACAGTGCACTCTACAATTCCAAAACAACGGTCAATGAAAGCACAAGTTCAAGTACAAGTGCAGACAGGAAAGTTAAGTGTATGACTTAATGCTGAAGTGCATGTATTCAGCACTTTAACTCTCTTACTTTTAAAATCTACCAAAAGCTTATACATTGCCAAAAAAGTTAGCAGGCCACCATCATTGATCACTTTCCCTTTGTTCTTCCTATATAACAAAAAACTTCAACATAGAAAAATAACGCAGTAGAACATTTCTCAGGCAGCAATGTTAAGAGGTCTCTTCAACAGTTTTTGCCCCTTTGTTGCATACTTCGTCTCTCATGAGACAATAAAAAATGTTACTAATTACCTTTGTACGACTGTTACAGTTTCTGTTACAGATTCACAAACAAGGGAGCAAAAAACAGTTACTGCTCTGTGTGACCGGCTGAAGCTCAACATCCTGCCATAGCTACCATGAAAATGATGGCATACTGCAAAGTGAGGGTGAAAGGTGCCCACATGTTTTGATTATTTGGCTGTTTTTAAAAATACGGCTTCTACAGCACAGTGGAGCCCCACTTCTCAATGTTTTCAAGTCAGGCCACATTTCCTACGAATATGCAAAGAACCACCTACCTAAAGGCTTTCTGTAACAGACTTAAGAGAGGAAGAACTCAGAGACATTAGAGTGGAAGAACTGTCTCTGAGCCATCAAAAAGTATGCACCAGCTGTCATCTCTGCAGTGGCTCCCTACTGCCATGCTGCAAGCACTCCAAAAGGGTTTTTTTTTTTCCTTCCACCACTACTTGAGCTTTCAGTATCAGATGTGTGCTCTGTTTCTCCCTTCTTCTTCCATACTGATGAAGGAAGTTGGAAACAGTATGGTCATCAAATCTCAAGCTGATTTTGGAAACAAAATTCATCCAGCCTTCTTTAACTATCCCACAAATAACCCTTAAAAATGCCCGACATTTCTGTGGGCTGTAAACTGCAAATAGCATCCCAAGATGTTTGCCCTGCATGCAATGCATTACGATTTGCTGTGTGGGAACATGGAATCAAACACTACACGGTTTAAAATTATTCAAGCACAGTAAGAAAAGTAACACCGTTTAGACCTCATGAAGTTAAATGGAACTCCTTTATATTTTATTATTACCTACATGACAGGAGGAAGCGAAGGCTAAATAGGAAGATGGTACTTTCTCAGATAACACTAGTCAATTTCATGATATCGGTCTCAGGGAGAAAAAAAAAACTACCAGCTTTCTCAGCTGCTTTGTTCATGTATGTCCTGTGCTACAGTCAGAAGACTCAACATTTACAAAATAGAGTGAATCGGCTGTACAACTTGATAAACCAAAGTAGTACCTTGTAATGCATGTTTTTGAATAATAAATGAAAGTACTAATGCTTGAGATAGGTACATTTCAGTTAATTAAAGAGTACAGTATCAGAAAGTGAAGACTGTTACCCTCAAAAAGGAGGAAATTAACACATACAGAGATGAAGAGCACTCTAATCAACTTCAGTATTCAGCCGGCAACCCTGCACTGGTAAGCAAACAAGCTCTGAAAAGTTTCTAAGAGCCAGTGCAACCTCTGAGCTACAGGATTCCAAGAAAACAGGGATACCTTGAAGGAAGATGAGCCTGACTACAGATAATACACCATGAGACTGCTCTGAACTAGCCAAGTTCCAAACTACTTTGGCCTTCAAGACCCAAGGCCAACAGCCAAAATTCAAACAGGAAGGAGGTGCTGGTCACCCAGGAGGATAAGGTGATTCAGTTAAAGGTGAGCAAAGAATCACAGAATGGTTTGGGTTGAGAGGGACTTTTCAAGGTCACCTAGTCCAACCTCCCAGCAAAAACTTAGGAGCAAATGAAGTGTGGATTACACATGCCTTTAACAGTGCCCAGAGCTCTGGGAGGTATATAGGCTTCTGTGACTCAGCTTTGAATGCCTGCGAAACAGCCAGAAACAAAGAAGAGGCATATAATATCTGTATTATGGTTATACATATAAGCACGGCCGGAGTCAGTGGAAAAATTCCTACCAAATGCACTAATCTGGTTGATACCTCCAATTGTCCTTTCTGGCCTTAGGAAGCTACGAGCTTGATTTCAGTAGTCTAATTAAACCAATCTCTCTCATCTCATTGCTAATTCCTTCCAGATGAGTGCAATGGGAGTTGCACTGGTGGCGAGTCTGTCCCCCTTTTCCTTTTCTGTTCTATTCTGAGCAGGTAGTATAACACAAGGCCAAAACGTGAGTGCTCTAAATCTCAGTTATTAATTGCCACTTTGTAATCAACAAAATACATGACATATAATCTAAAGTAGTCAAAAGCAATGAGTCTACACTGTATCTGCACCATTTTTTCTTACTATACCAACATTATATGCAAAAATACTTATCCTGGTGACAATTTTTCCAGAGTTGATCAGCCTTTCAGCAATGTGGTTTTCTTAAAAAATTATTTATTTGAATCCCCTTAGAAGATGGGCAGAGCTGAGTGGCTCAGAAACAAAATAAATAAAAAAACCCAAAAAAACAAAAAACAAAACCCCAAAACACCAAAGAACCAACCAAAACCAAAAAAGTAAAAAAAAACAAACCAGAAAAAGCAAACCACACACTTACTTCACATTAACATCTTTAACCAGGCTAGTAGTGTACATAGAAAGCTCACACACACCTACACAAACACACAAAATGCATCACCCACTATCATACAAAATGCCTTTCCTAAACATTATGTATCATTCTTAAAAAGGCAGAGCACCAAGAAGCTCCAAACAGTAAAGCTAGTATAGCAGCCATGGTGAAAAATTGTAAAAAGCTTAGTGTCCTCTGGGAAAACACGAGCAACCCTATAACTACAAGACCAGAGAAAAAAGCAAACCAAACACATATAGAGAAATGTAGATCACTCTGCAAGCAGCAAAGCACTCCTCAATCCTTACTGCTGAAAAAGCCAGGAAGAAGCAGAACTCAAAGCAGCACAACCAGGAGTGCTCTCCCTAAATCTATTATTTGTTTTGAAACTTTTAATAACAGCACTGGCCTCTTGCATGCAAAGTGTAGTCAGGACACAGTCCACAGGTACGGACGAGTAAAGGTCTAACATGTATGCTAACTCTTGCCATTACTAATAGGAACCTATTCAAAATAAGGCAGTGCCAATACAATTTCTTGTGTTTGTAACAAAGAGGCCCCTGTAACTAGAAGCACGTGGCTGAGGCTCTGTCTATGGTGATTCTCTACTTCGCCCAAATCAAATATTTTACATTAATCAACACAAAGTTCAGTTGTACCGGGAAAAAAAAAAACATTAGAACATTCTTTTAAGCTAATGCAAACGTGAGCCCTGTGGAAAACTATGTGATCCGCACAACACAGTGAATCAAAACACTGTGCTATTAGTACCAAATTAGGGTAACAAAATATTTAAAATAATTGCTTACATAACTATTGTAACAGCTGGAAAAACAAATATTCGTTGTGTTCACTGTGGAAATCAAGTTATCATCTAGCTTAGTTAACATCTTGCTGAGACTTCTAAGCCTCTTACTTTTGTTTCCTCTTTAAAATGCAGTTAATACTCACCATGGACATATGGCGTTACATGCTTCGCGATCAGTCAGGTGTAGTTTTTTGAACAGAAACCCAAAACCCTTGGGTTTTTGACATCTAAATTTAAAGCACCTTCTTATTTGATTTCCCCAAAGATTTTTTTTTAGTAAGAGCTATATAGCCATAGGAGCTATATAGCCACAGCGCAAAACACCTTTTTAAATTGTATTAAAAACGTGTTTTGCATCTTACTCAAGAGCCTCTTTTACAACACAATATCCATGTAGTAGTTGTACTGCTACTACTATAGGTCTCTTGGAATCAGCAGGCAGCTGAAAACACCTCATGGCAAAAGTCAGTATCACAACAACAGCTGCCTATCGAATTCTGATTAGAAGATTTCAAACAGTCCACATCTCAAAATTACCACTCCAGCATGTAAGTTTCCTGCATTGTTCTTTCACCTCAAAACACTTCAGTATGCTACAGAACATTAAAAAGTTATTAAACCCATTCATCAAAATCCTAGTTCTGCAGATTTCATAAACAGGTAACACTACTCACAGAAATAATTTTGTCATGTGCTTAAACTGTTAAGGCCTTCGTTGGACATTTTGCTGACGAAAGCTTCACTTGTTTTGATTTTTAAAGACAGCATCTCTCTAAAGCAATTATGTCTACTGGGAGATAGAGTGAGAAGAGACATAAGAGCCTGTTTCTTTAAACTGAGGAAACCCCAGCAGTTTCCCCAGTTATTAAAATATACTTCTAAATATGATATGTACACACAGAGATAATTTGAAGCCCACGATAAAACCGCTTAATAAAATAATTCTAAACACAGCTTACTTTGGGGGAAAAGAGAATTAGAGAAAGTATGACGCATTATCAACAATTCCAAGTTGAAAACACTACTTCTACTGCTGATATTTTTACTTCCTTTCCATTTCACAGGCCACTTTTATTTCATTGATTTTCTCATTTCCCTGCCTACTTCCTCATAAAATGGATCTATTCAGTGTAATAGCCATCCTGGATCTCCTGAAGCAGGACAGTTATATACCAGCATCAACTTTATTCCCTCCCCCAGACTAGGATCCTCTGTCCCATGAAATATCACTGCTTCTAGAGCAATGACATTCCAGTTTGCTTTTTGAATTTCACCTGTCTCTTTGGGAGAGTCTAACCCTAACCCCACTACTCAATAAGGCAAAATCATATTCTGCCTATAAATGTGGGTAAAGAACGAGTACCTGTTTGTCTGAGACAGAATTTCTTAGCAGATATTTGCGTTGCTTCCTTCTTCTTAACCCCCCTTCCCCCTCCACATCTGAGAGCAGTGGAGGATGTTTGGAGCAATTTAACAACCAAAGGGCAGATGAGTGGCTGCTGGTCTTGGAGCAAGAAGCTCAGGGCAAGAGCGGTGGCCAGCCGGCCTAGGGCAGCCAAGGATACACGAATAAGGGATAGAGACAGGGACAGTCGCCGCTGCCGAGGTGCTGCTCAGAGGCGCACGGCACAGTCGGCCGGAGGGTCGGGCACTGTAAACAACCCCGTCTGCGAGTAACAGGGGCTTCAAGGGTAGCCCGGCGGCGGCCGAGCAGCCTCAACCCGCATGCCGGGGAGGAAAGAGCCCCGCGGCCCCGGCACGGCCCCGGCGCGGCCTCAGCGTGGCCCCACAGTGCCCAAGAAGCGGCTCCCACCCGCGGGTGGCTCGACTTAGCCCCGCCGGCGGCCCCGGCCCCCGCGCCCGCCCCGCTGGAGCGCGCCCTCGGCGCCGCGGCAGAAACCGGAGTCGCTGCCGCCCTCCGCGCCTGCCCCGCACCTTGCGCCGCGCTCCGCACACACCCGCGCAGGAAAATAAAATGTTTGCCGCTTATGATTTCCAATTCCAGCGTCTGGCTAATGGCGTGCAAACTTCCGCCAGTTCCGAGTGACCTCCCCGACGAAGCCCCCCGGAGACTCGTATTATGAAGGGAGGCTGCACTAATCTAAGATCAAAAGCGGGAAGGTGCGAACAGTCTTTGTCTCCCTTCGGCCGCCTCATTCTCCCTTCTGTGTGTGATAAATCTACCCTGGCGCCGACTGCGCGCTGGATGATTAATTTGCAAGCAAACAAAAGGGACCTGATGGCCAGCCATCTTAGTTAAATATTGGCCAGTGCTTCCAGCTACTTGTTAGCCTCCTCTTTGCCAGAAATAAATAAGCGAGGCGCAGAGGTAAATAAATAAGGAGACCCGCAGAAATGAATGACAAAGCGAAGGGATGGTGTGGGGGTAAGGGGAAAGAAAAAGAAGGAGAAGAAAAAGAGGTCAGGGTGGCTGATGGTGAAGGGCCGGGAGCGGGTGGAGGTGGGAATGGGGCTGGTGGCGGGGGGAGCCAGGGTGATAGCACGCTGAGATAGCCGGCTGCCCCCGCGCCTCCCGGCCTGTCTGCAGCCTGGGCTTGCACCAAGGCCGACACTATCTTGGCTCTTCAAAGAGGCATGAAAGGTCTCTGCTGTCTCCCCGGAGAGCGGCCAGGCCGGGGCTCTCTAATCTCGGAGCACGAGAGCTAAAGGCCAGGCCGGGGGGAGCGGCTCCCACCGTCCCCAGCTCTTCTCCACCCCACCATCTCCAGCACCTCGATGGGTTTTCCTCGGTTCAATCCAGACCCCGGGTCTGTGGTGACTGAGCGGCTGGGAGAGCTCCACTTCCTCAGATTTCGCCCTCCTAAGCAACTTTTAGCGTTTGCACGAGAGCTCGGCGCTGCAGCGAGCCTTCCCCGTGTGTATGTGTCGGAGGTGTGGGAGGAGAGAGGCTTTGGCTCTCTCCCGGTGGCCTGAAGAGCCAGCTGGAGGAAGGAGGCAAGAGGAAAATAAAGGCAGCCCAGCTTTCGGGCCCACACGTCCTCTCCCAGGCCCGCGGGAGCAGCTCCGAGGCGTGTGCGTGCGTGGAGGAGCCGTGTACGCTCCGCGGCCTCTGTGGAGATGCGCTGTGGGTGTGTGTCACCGGGAGGGACTCGTGCCCTGGGGCACACCGCGAATCCCTGCTCCGACAGCAGCCCCTGAGGTGTCCCTGACACCCCTGCATGCGCTGGGTGCTCTGCAGGAAAGAACAAGCCCCGGTGCATGGCTAGCAGGGCCAACGTGCACAGCCTAAGTGAGGTTTTGCATCCTATCTATGCATTTCCTTATCGCGCCGCCTGTTCCAAGCACCCCCGGGGCCCAGACCCATCCTGCCTTGCCAGAAGCTCTGCATCCTGCAGGATTTATCCCTCTCCTCCCTCCCTGCCTTTCCCATGGCGACGCAGCCTCCCCTCTGCCTCCAGCCCTTCAGAAGGCAACACCCCAGCGTGGCCACGCTGTGTTTATCCGAAATAAAACGCGTGGGGCTGGTTTACCTCGGCAGGTTTGCAGTAAATACTGGCTGGAACACGGGGGGCATGTGGGGAGGAGCGATTATACACACTTCTTCCGAGGGAAACTGCCCAGCCCCGGGCAGGCCCTTCCCCAGCCCCACAAAAGGTGTCAGGAGACAGGGGCCGTGCTGACACAGATCCATCCCAGAGTGGCACTGCAGGCCACAAGCGTAATGGAGCAGGTCCCTTAGGGAGCTCGTCTACACACTTGGATTATACAAACTGCTGTGGGGAGAGGGGGGAATCACTGTAGCAGTTCTCTGTCTTGCCCTTCGGCAGAGCACTTCCTCCAATTGCAAATTGGTTTTCATACAAAGCGTGGCCCAGAAACTTTGAAAAATAACCTGCCAGAGTCCAAAAAAGCATTGTGAGGTATTAAAAATATCAAGAATTAAACCCCCCACATCTCTCTCCGTGCAGGCTCAGCCCCATCGTGCCCCACTGCAATCAAAGGGGCTGTTCCCATCTCTCTGAACAGAAGATCCCCCAACAGGGGGATCAGGTCCCCTTCCCAAAACAGCCAAGCTCGGGGCTTTGCAGGGCTGGGGGAGCCCACAGACAGCGTTACTTGTTGGAATTCTGGGGGAAAAAAGAGAGAGAAGCACTGCTTGGAGAGGTTTCTCCTCCGCCACCCCTCACTGGGATGCAATCCACAGGGAAAGGCTGCTCGTGGCCCAGCCTGGCGGGAGCAGTGCAGCACTGAGTGCGGCAGAGCCACTGCGGGGTCAGGCAGCGCTGTCCCCCAGCGCGGGGTCACCACCATGCTGGCAGTGAGCAGCCCTTCAGAGCTCCCAGCTCCTCTCCCTCCTGAGCACTGAGAGCCTGGCCCGGATCCTGCCAGGTGCTGGCTCTGCAGGAAGCCCAAAACATCAGAGCTCCACGTGATCAGAGCACCGGCCCTGGCCCAGTTCCTCCCCTCCCCACAAGACCTGCATTCACCTTGTCCCCATCCCAGCTGCTCTGACACTCTCCAGTTGCCTCCACTTTGTCCTGGACTGGAAAAAAAAATAAAGGAGCACCCAGAGCTGCCTGCTGCAGCTCTCCCCTCTGCCTCGGGCCAGGCCCAGCCTCACTGACCAGGGCATGTCAGGGCACAGCAAGCTTTGGGGCCAGACCTCTCCCCTCCCAAGCTCACACTCCTTTTACCTCTTCCGAGCCCCTTTTGCCCCATTCAGTTTCTGCTTGCCACAAACCAACATCCCCTGCACTCACAGATCTGGCGACCCTTTCCCCCCCAGTCTTGTTCTTCTCACCAGTGTGTTGCTGGCAGAAGCAAAATGAAAGTCCTGTTTCCTCCCTTGCCCTCTCTACACCCATCCTCCTGCTTCCACCACCGCTGGCCAAGCAGAAATTGTAAGTGAGTTCACTATTTGGATAAGGCTTTTTTTTCTTTTTTCTTTTTTTTTTTTTTAAATACCCGGGCCATACATCCAGTTTGCCACTCAGGAAGTCGCGCTAATTGTCCTTTCCTATAGTCAAACAGATCTATCTTTTCAATGCTGTCTTTGTGCCTCTGCGTGCGAGGGAGAAAGAGGGAACGAGTGGATACGTTTATTCAATTATTTAAACACACACACAACACAACAAGAGGGCCAAGGAGCGCCGGTTCCTCCCGCAGAAGCCCTCCAGCTCTCCAGACGCGGCACTGCCCCCCCCGCCTCCCCGCAGACCCAGTAGAACAAGGCACTCGAGAGCACCCGGCAAAGAAACCGATTTTATCTGCTTTGACCATCAGCCGTGTTCTTTAACAACCCAGAACCGGAGCCTTTCCCATCTCCACACGCCCCCCCGGGCGTCTCCTCCGCGCCCCCGGCGCCGCGGGGCGGGCGCAGCTTCCCCCGGGGCTCGGAGCGGGGCCGGAGCCCGGGAGGTGCTGAGCAGCACCGGGCACACGGCAGGCGCCGGGTTCCGATCGAGGAGGGGACCAGGGAGCCTCCGGCATCGCCACTGACACGCACTTTGGTCCCGTTTTCTTCAAGATGCCACCAAGTCACCCGGTCATCGATTGCTACCTCGGGCGGGGGGAGGACCAGCTGTTGCAAAAGGACATGGTAAATCTAATTGGGGCTGCTGTCAATAAAGAAATGACGGGGAAGAAGAATCGGCTTCTTAAAGTCGGCTGAACTAACACTCATCATGGAGCCGCGGACACGTACTCTCCATCGGAGCCTGGTATCCATTACTATTTTCCTTACTAGGTTTCAATTAAAGAGCTGTAACCCCCACACGCACACCCCAAGGCAGGGCATACATGAAAGGCAAGAGAAGGCAGCGGACAACTCCAGCCAGCCCCGAGACCCTGACGTGCCCGAGAGAATCTCCCCGACCCCGAGCAGCCGGGCCGGGGCAGAGCCGCGTCCCCGCGGGCAGCGGGACCCCGCACTGGCACCGCTCCCTCCCGCCAGCACCTCTCGCCATGGGCTGCAGGACTTCAAAAACTGCTCAAGGTGGATGTTCCGAGTGCATCTGGGCAGCAGAGCAGCTCGGGGTGCAGCCGTGCGGCACCCAAAGCGTGACCGTGTCCCCAACAACTTCATTTCACTCTTCCCTTCTCGCGTGAAACAGACCCTAAATTATCCCCAGCTCAAAAAAGAAATTTAACAAACTCCACCAATTTATTTCTTGTGAAAGAGAGAACAGCTTTTTTTTTTTTAATGGCCCAGATAGAAGGTTCGGGGCGGGAGAGGGAGGCTGAGAACGGGTTTTTTTTTTCCCTCTCCTAAAGCCCCTCTGTGTGTTTGACCCTTGGCATCTGCCTGCGAAGGGCGAGGGAAGGGCTTCACCCGCCCTCCCTTCAAACGGGAGCTGCAAAAAGCAGCCGAAATGTGCCAGCTCAGCCCTGGGAAACTTCTGGGTAGCGGCAAATTTCTCTAAAGAACTTGACCGCTTCGGTCAGCCTGAAACTATCGCCCGACGTGCAGGGCAGGGGGCTGCGGGCTCCCTCGGAGCGCCACTCCACAGGGTGTGGTGGAGGCAGAAAGTCCCCTCCTCCTTCCCCACCGTCCCTACTGCCAAGGGACACCTCCCCGCGGGGGCTGAGCCAGTAGCTCAGACCCTCACCCCAGCTTTGGGGTGCTGACAGCCCCGCCACCAGCCCCCGGCCCGTCGGGGCACCGGCTCCCATTGCGCTTCACCAAAAAGCTCCTCTACACGCTCACACATCCACACACGGTCCAGCAAAACCCTCCGGAGATCATTTCCGTGGGGAGCACGACAAGATGGAAATAAATAATATTAATAATTAAAAAAAAAAAGGGCAGAAAAATAAATCAGGGGCTCCTCTCTGTCTCTGGGGCGTGGGAGGTTTTGTAGCGCAGTTTTATTTTGGTTTAGTATTTTGAACAAACTTCAGATTGATTTCCGGAAAGCGCAAACGCGCACACATGGGAAAGTGAAAAAACCGGTCCTTCGAGGTCATCTGAGAAGGGGAGACGGGATCTGTATCCTTCTTCCCCCCCACCCCCCAAAAAAACCCGTAACAGAAGGGGAAAGATCCCATGTTTTTATAGTTTAAAAGTACTTTGAATTATTTGCTTTTAATGGCACACGTGGCTGCAGCAAAGCCGTGCTCTGCTTTCGATCTTGCACTTGCTCCTTGCTTTTCTGTACACATTTATACGTGTGTGTATACACATCTCGCAGCTTCACAGCCCCCCTTTCACGGCCAGCGTTCTCGCTCCTCGTCTCCCCACCCTTTCCCCTGGACCAAAAACAAGTCCCAGGCCACTCTTGCTCCTACGGTAATTACTGTTCTGCTGGGATTCAGAAATGCGGGCAGAGCCGGCTTCTGCCACAGCGTTTCTCTGGAGCAGCAGGAGCGTTGTGAAAATTTATTAAACCCAGATGATCCGGGAGTTGAGGCAGACGGAAAAGATTTCCAATCAAAGCCGCGCGGAGCAGGATACAACCAGCTCCGCGTCGCAGGTGTAAACTGTATTTGTGCAGCTCTCGCTGCGCTTCCCGGAGCGGCTCCTTCCCCTTGCTGGAACTGGGGTTAGAGGGGAAAGGTTTGGGGTGTTTTTCTCCCGCAGGAGATTTTGCTGGGGAGCCATCGGGCTCGCCCCGGCGCCCGGCTCCGCGGCGCGGAGCATCTTTCCCCGCGGTCGATGCGCGCCTGGGCGGCTCGCTGCCGGCAGCCCCCGCGGGGCCACCGGCCGCCACCTCCGACCCCTGAAAAATCCCTGCTCACCTGTTGCTTCAGCCGCTTCTTTAATGGCACGGGCTTAAGGGAAAGCTAAAATGCTCACAAGCGACCTCGGAAAAGCGGCGGCGAGAAGGAATGATTCCAGGTAGATGGGAGATGGGGGAGGACAGAACAGACGGGGAGCCGGGGCATCACTCCTGACCCTCGGGATGAGAAAGGAAATGCGCTCTCACAGAGCACAGCCACTTTCTGCTCGTTTTGGGGTGCTGGGAGCGTTAATTCCCCCCGAAAAGTGGTTCCTTGTTCATCAGGAGTATTCAGGAGCCCAAATCACCTCGGGGTCCGTGGCAGCCACCCCCTTCAAACAGCTTTTTCCTCTTTAAAGTGAGGCTTGACACACACTCGGTGCGCGGGGCACTCAACTTTCTGATGTTACAGTCTAAATAAGGGGGAGAAGCATTAATGAATGTTTAATCCTTGTTTTCTTTAAATACCATTAGGACAATTGTCCGGATCCCGAGTCAGGGAAAAATGCTGTTCAGTGGAGACAGGAAGGCGACGGCTTGGAAGGAGAAGGGGGGATTTGAAGAGCGAATAAGTGGGTGCATAGTGCCTGGAGCTCCCCTTCTGCAAAGACAAGATGTGATTAATGCCCGACACTTGTGCGGCCGTTTGCCCCTGCCCCGGCTCACAAATCCTGCTGCTCGTCCCCCGACAGCGAAGCAAGCAGAGCAGATTGTGAAGCCCCTGCATACTGCGACGGGGGTGGGAGAGGGGGAAAAGAGAAAGAACTTACAAGACAAGCCCGTCCCAAGAGCTGGAGTGGGCAGAGTATTACATGTACAAACATCCAAACAAGATTCGAGCAGTACAAAGCGTCGGAAAATCCAGAGCAGCCACATAAAAAGAGAAGTTAAGTAGGAAGTGGTGTAAAAGTGTTGTCATTTATTTTGCCTTCCCTTACAGATGTTCTGCATAAAGCCCTATCTTAATGAGACGGAGAGAGGGAGGGAGGGAGGGGGTGAACGCCGCCTGAACCCCGCGCTCGCAGCGCGGGCGGGGAGGGGGCGCGGGGGTCCCGCGGAGGGCCGGGCTCG